>QJNY01000005.1:0-174820 GCA_004155945.1 Monosporascus sp. mg162 | reverse complement strand
CCAAAAGCCCGCCGGCTTTTTTCCCCCCCCCCCCATTCAACTGGATTGGAAGAACATATGATTTCCCTGAAGTACTACCTATAGACCCGGTCCCTAAATCGACCTTGACCTCGGCATTCAGGGGCACGGTCGGCGCCTTTGGAGGTCCGTTCTCTGTGTATATTTTGTCGCAAAGCTTTCTTATCCTCGATTTGTTGCCTTTCGTAAGGTACACGACTCCTCGATTTTCTAGATGCTTATAGGAACCTCTCAACTGACTCCGACTAGTAGTTGTTAGGATGCCTTAGAATAGTATCAGGAAGACTTCGACCACGCCGTTTGCGATTTTTCAATATTTATACGAGTGGTGTTTGGGCGCTTCAAAGACCTCGAGCTTCTCCCAATGCTGGAGAAGACGGCCGCTAGCTTGGAACCATGCGGCCTTCAACGAGTCCTTCCATGTGCCAACAAGCCCTTTCGGAGCAGACGACAGCTTCATACAGCTTTCTGGCAACATGGCGCTGCTGACGTTGAGCTGAGCGGGGCATGGCAAGCTCTGATGCACGGTACATGTGATTTCAACGTGGAGTCTACGCCTGCCGCTGAGGAGTCTAGGAGCCCTGCCTTGGCCGCGTCTACCTTCCTGCTCGATTTTCTGTATCCGTCTGGAGCTGTCTCCCTTATGCGCCGTCTAAACCCTATCCCTACTGAGCGTCTAGATAATATCCGGTCTTCTGGTAGTCTGAGGAGGCTTGCGCCTCGCCTTTATACCTCGTCCGCTTCGCTCTCGCGAGCCACCGGATCTGATCCGAAACCACGGTTTGCCGGAGGCAGCGCTAAGTTGGAAGACTCCACAAAGCCTCTGAAGCATGCAACTGAGCTGGGAGGACGTACAGAGGAAGCAACCCAACATGTCCAAGACGAGGCGTTGACTGATTTTGACGATTTGAACGATGTAGACGAGAATGTCGACCATGTTGACGCCCTCGACAAGCTCTTAACCAGTAGCAATCCCGAAGCTGCCGACCAAATCTGGTACCATTACAAAGCTCTTGATCCTCAGTCCGGAGACATCTATCTCGGTCAAGTGTTAGTGTTCCTCTCCAAAACGGGCAGACTGTCAGATTCTTGGAAGATATCAGAGCTTTTCCATAGACTCGACCCAAGGCGATGGGATAGCTATACTTTCGTTGCCGGCGTTAGAGCTGAAGTTAACCTGCAAAACAACGCCCAAGCTCTCGAAATATTTGTCAGGGGCTTGGCTCATGATGCTCTTGACCTGATGGCACTAGTTGAGGCACTGGATTTACTGCTTTCACAAGCTCTACGTTCTGAAACCCAGGAGTTTTTAAGCGACCTATGGAAGCATTATCCTGAAATGGCTGCGCGTTGGGGCTTCGAAGATTTCGAAGGCATCACCTCACACCTAAAGCATGTCGCTTCCGTGCCCGGCCTCGTCGAAAAGGCCATCAATTTCAAAGAATCAGGCCTGGGACGTCTAGTAGGCGCTGACACCGGCGGGATTGATCAAGACGCTCTGCAGGTTCTACAGAAAATCCTTGTCCGAAGAGCTCTTGTTGTCTGCACTGATGCGCAAGCGATACCGTTGCTCGAACTTACGAAAGATCCTATGGCTTTTGAGGAATTTCTTCGGCAGGCCACCCCGAAGAGACGATATCGACTTGCCACCGAGGTGTACAACGTTTACCGCGAACTTCCTGGCAGTCAGCCAAGCCGCCATGTTCTCTATGAAGTGTTTAGATGCTACACCACTATGAACGCCCATACACCGACAAAGCTGGTCGGCCTGGAGCTTCTTTGGGGTGATTGGCATAAGTTTCATACTACTCCTTCCTATCGAGCGTACCAGAAATATCTAGCTTTCTATGCATCATTGGGAGATAAGGAGAGGGTCCACACGCTCTGGAAAGAATTTGTCGATATGTACGCCGACCAAAACGTCATCCAGGGCGATGACACCTTCGCTCACCTTCTTCAAGTGCACGCAGTACTAGGTGAAGTGGAAGAGGTCCAACGCATCTTCAATGACATCTCGGGCCGATTTGGCCTGAAGCCCAATGCGCACTGTTGGAATATTCTCCTCAACGCTTATGCCAAAGTCGACGACTATGATGGCGCTATTCAAACCTTTGATAGGTTCGCTGCTGTGGGAAAGCCCGATAAATATACATATGGAACCATTATGCAAATGGCCGGCTCTAGAGGAGACCTGGGTTTTACTGTCGACCTGTACGGCCGAGCACGTAGGGCAGGTATACTGGCCAACGATGCAATACTCAGCGCCCTGGTAGACGCTTACTGCCAGAACGATCTCTCCAAGGAAGCCGAAGACGTCTGCGTCCGAGCCGCACAGAAGGGGATCACCGTGACAAGACTATGGAATAAGCTGCTTCATTACCATGCCCTTCGTCGAGATCTGCCCGCCGTCAATAAGATTCTCAATTCGATGGCCGAGAAGGAGATCCCTTACAATCAGTTTACTTATGAGCAGCTTTTGCTGGCTCTTACACTTTGTCGGCAGTCCCAACACGCGCTTCATCTTCTTTCGGTAGCTCTGAAGGACAAGGTTTTCCCGGTGACGACTCGGCACTTTTATATCGTCATGGGTGCCCTACTCAAGACCGGTGAACCCCAGCCAGTCCTGAGCCTGCACAGAATGATGAGAGAGCATGGCGTTCCGAGTTCATCCGGGATTATCTTCCGCTTGGTTCAAGCCCTCGTGCAGTTCAGGAAATTCCCCGCCAAGCAGCGTATACGCAAGACGGCTACGCACTGGCTTGGAGATGCCCTTCGTTCATTTTACCAGGTTTACGGCTTCAGGTTTCCGGACGCTTTGGAGGTTAGGCGACCTGGAAATACACGACGACCGCAGTCAAACGAACGCGAGCTATTAAAGAGTGGCTCTGAGCCATTCCACTTCGGCACCATGATCTACATGTTCGTCGAATTGAAAGATATTGTCAGTGCCAATGAACTTGTCGACCTTTATCGGTACGTTTTTCAGGGCGAGCATGAGGAGGTGCTACCGGTTTTGATGCTCAATTCCGTCATGCTGGCGGATCTGCGGGAGAATCGGTATGATCGTGTCAAGAAAACGTGGCGCGTACTCTTTGACGCTGCGAAGAAGGCGACGCGGTCAGAAGACTTCAACGAGGACTTGCCACACACTTCCAAGGTTTCCCCCAAGTATCGGTATGTACTTTCAGGCGGTTTGAAGATCATGCAGGAAGTACTCTTCAACGAGAAAGATGCCACTGGTCTTCAAAACCTTGTCGAAGAAGTGCGTGGCGAGGGCTTCGAGCTCGACAGTAAGAACTGGAATTATTACGTTCAGATCATGGTCCAGTTGAAGCAGTATAAAGAAGCTTTCGAAGCGTGTGAGGAGTTCCTCATGCCAAACTGGACGGGATGGTTTATTGCGCGTGTGCGGGAGAATGTGAAGAATCAGCTGCCTCTAGATATCCGGCGGAAGGGGACATCTCCTCGATATCTGCGACCGATAGCAACCACGCTTTACCATCTTGCCAAAGGTTACATGGAGCTAGATCGGATGAGCCCATGGTCAGACGAAGCTGGAAGGACGCTCCGAGAGATCGACGAAGAATGCCTCCAGGCCGTCAGGGCCATCAAGTCCATGCACAGGGTGCATTCAGACCTCGAGTATGATATCTTTGGGGACGCCGAAAATCCATATTGGATGGAGGGGGAAGGCGGCGGAAGGTACGAGGGAGGCAATGAGGAGAACGAGCCGCAACGTGGTGCGTAGCCTTGTGCATGATCTCGTCTATCCATTCTGTAAATTACTGGAGGCATGTATATGTGTTCAAACCAGACGAGGCATCGTTGCCTGTATATACGAAATGGTCACCGATTTACCACGGTGCGCTGTAGTCCTCTTTCCACTCTGCTTCAACCACCTTTTGATATTAAAAAATACCACGATTGGGGTACCCTCACCATCCCCGCAAAACCCTGAGACATAACCCTATATAACCGCGAACCTTAACCTTCGCCACGTTGCTGGGTCATGGATTGAGAGCGAATATACACACCAGGCAACCGGCGAAGCCCTGTAATTCTCGATTCATCCTGGACTATCGGGATGTGACTCATTTTTGACTTCCGCCGCCCATGAAGCCTAATCATTAACCCTGACTGAAGTCCAATCTAGGCGATCCTCCTCCCGCGAGAGGTCCTAACTGGCTGACCCTGAATGCTCGAAATCTTTCTTCTGCCTAGTCTTAACCCACTCTATACCCAAGGCGTGGTTTAGGTGCGTAGTTCCAGTTCAGACAAGACCATGTGGACACTTGCCCCGGTGCGCCCTGCTGTTAAGCGTCGAGGCTTTCCCCATACATATATCACATATATACACACCCCCTAACCAGGCCGGCTTACCAATTAATCTCTGACCCTTATACTTACCGGTGTAGTGCATGGAGATCTCTACTCTCCACAGGTGGATATCGGCAGTAAGGGCTAGTCGATAATACGCGGGATTTCAACCCGCCGAACAGCCACTACGTCCCTAACCCACGGACTCACCTCATCCGAGCGGGCTCCGTTCCTCGTCAAGAGGCCACCGCTGCCGCTCAAACCCATCCTCTCAGGCCCGCACCGCGAGTACACCAAGTGGCAACCATTCCACCACCACCATGACCACCACAGCCCGCGACCCCCGAAGACGGACTTACGGGTACTGGTACGGCCCACCTGTTGCCCCCGGCTTCGCGCTCTCCCGCTGCGAGCCCGCCGATATCCCGGGCATGGTCGACGTCTACATCAGCGCGTTCCAAGACGGCGACTACGTGTACTGGCGGGCGCCGACACCGAAAATGCGCGCGTGGAACGGGGAGCGGTTCGTGCGGCGGTTCGCGGACCCCGCCGAGTCGCACCCAAGGTCGTCAACGAGGCGACCGGGAGGCTCGTCGCGCACCCGAGGTGGGTCCTGCCGAAGAACGTGAGGGGCGCGGGGATGAGGGTTGAGGGAGTAGGTGTGAGGGCGCAGGAGAACGGCCGCGGGAAGGGGAACGGGAAGGAGGAGGAGGGAAAGAAGGATCGGGTAATTACCGCCAATGAAGGACAGACCGAGAAGAAGTAGAAGAGGACCGGCGACGAGCGTCCGGATGTCCCCGAGGGCATAGATGTCGAGCTCTACCGTGAGTTCTTCGACGGCGTGACCCGTGCGGCGAGAAATTGGGCACGAGCGAAAAGTTAGGACGTGTTATCCCCCTTTTCCCCGTCAGCCTCTCGTTATCGGGAAACCCCTCCTCCAGTTACCCAACACCTCTTAATCCATCCTGCTGACCGGGGGTGAGGACGGCCGCGATACCGTCCTATACGTCATGATTCGGCAGCCGAGGCGGGCTTGAAAGCGAGCTCGGTAAGGCTGGATGGCAATCGGATCACTGGAAGGCTAACTGGGGAGTATGTCTCTGTGGCGGATGCCCATATGATAGGGTTCAGGATTAATAGGCAAATGATGTAGAGACCTTTTGAGTGATTCGACAGATTTGGGCTGCCCTGGAAAACGTGAACGTATGAGTGGGAGATGAGGTGTCCCGCAATGACTCAGTGAGTGGTAGTATTTGGAACATTGAGCAAGAGTATATACGGCTTTGCTGGCCGCACACGAGGCGGCTGAGAGTCTACAATAAATTCTGACGACCCGTCTATCAACACAACTCGCCAACTACTTGGCGCATACCAATATACTCCTTCCCGCCTATGACTATGCCTAGTTCACACTTAACAGAGCAGCAACCCAGTCACACAAACAATGATCCCGGTATCGACAAGGCGCAGCAGCAGTGCCAGACAACCGATACCTCTTCGGCCAGCAGCCAGGTTCACCTGAGAGGAGGATGTCTATCAGAAAGCGGAGATCCGGATTTTGTTTACTATCTGGGCACCAGTGCACCGCGTCCAGCGCCTCCCGTCGCCCGTCCGACGAGGGCCGGGTTCCCGCCTTCGTACCGTCGGCGTGAGACGGCGGATCCTCCGCCCCCTTATCAAACGCCAAGTCGGCCGCCGTCATACAAGAGCAAGCGGTGAATAGTGGGGTGTCAGTTCCTTCCTGATGGCCCCCTTGGGTGTAGCCAATGTATTTTTAGAAATACGCAAGTTGGATGTGAAGATTTCGGTTACGGCTGGTGGGGATGAATGGGTCTGGGGGTTGGGTTCTACGAGGCTCGGGGCGCTTAGGCCCTTTGGGGGTGGTGTGAACGGATAGTCCATGTACAGCAGGGGCGTTTGGTGGTATCAGCTGTTGATATAGCGCCTCTATCTCTTCTGCATTGCTTAATATTCATGTCATCACGGCTTCGACTTATAGCCATCGTTATCCAGCCGAGTGCCCCTAGATCATTTAGGGGCCGAGAACGGGCTAAATCACTATCTAGATGAGCTCACCATTAACTAAGATTACTTTCCATCAGAAAAGATCGACGTAGTTAAAGGGACTATCAACGCTCAATTCTAAGGTGCCGGTATAGAGCCCCGCGGAAGATACTCCGGGGGCAGTCGGGGGTAGCGGAGGATCTGGCTCTCCCAGTCTGCTCAGCTTCTTGTCGCATGCAGGTACTGTGTTGCGGGAGGGCAGTCGCTACAAGGAAGCTGCTCGCCCTTCTACCCCGCATGACCTTGCCCCTGGCACGATAGCTTGACCCTCATGTCGGTACTGCCGCGACCAAGATGATTCAGAACGCGACGATCTTCCTCGCGCCCTTGCGGCTGCGTCAAATCCGATGTACTCTCTCTCCGCAAAAACCATTTCCCCCCAGATCTCAGGCCAATATTGTCCCAGATCTTTGGACCCGTCGGTGCAACGGAGGCTTCGCGCATGTATCCGATGAGCTGCCTCAAACTCCCCCAAAACCAAAAAAGCTCCGCGAAAATGTGTAGCGCACGGTCTCAGGCCGGAGAATAGGCAAGGCGAGCCTCGCAAGCCACTCTATCTGTCTTGTTCACTTCACAGCACTTCCACGCGAGATAACGCGTTCGCCCGCGTGCGCTCCCACGGATCCTACCGGGGTCTCCCGACGTGACACCGGAGACGCGGGTTTCATCCAAGAAAGACGATTGCCGGCGCTAGCCATCGGCACGGTTCCGCTTTGGTCGCCAGGATCCCGAAGCTTTGATTTTCTCGCGCGTACGACCGGGGCGGAGCTCGTGTGAGGGTCATCGACCCGGGCGGCACGTGAGTCTGAAACAGTGTGGTTTGGTGTTCGTCCAGCGCGCGCCGTAGTACGGTATCACATGGCGGTGGTACGGCCGTCCTTGCTCGGCTGTCCAGGGCGATGCCCGGGAGATTTGGTGCCCCCTCGAGGAGCTTTCCATCGCGAGATGGGCTGGACGGATCTTAGCTGTCGAATACGAGGTTTTGTTTTCTTTATTCTCGACGGGTCGTTCGTGTTCATCTTCTTCTTCGATGAACCCGGAAGAGATAGGCCCGTCGGTTAGTTGCTTAGCTAAAGTAGCACGTCGTGTTCGCTGCACCCCAGGGGACCGGCCTCCTTGACGTAGTGGTATTGGTGCGTGGGGCGTAGATCGGGCGCCATCTTTGGACATGATTTCGGGATAGTGATCGTCCGAGTCACTTGAGGATGAACGAACTTGACCAACTAGACTCACCGCTCCCAAGACTCTCTATTGCGCTAGACTTGCGAGCCAGCACTGGGCGTTAACGGCGTGTTTCAAACCAACGGTGATCCGTTTCCATCGCCTTGGTAATACAATGCGTGGGGAGAGTTAGCAATACCAGGAAGCTGCAATTGAACCGCAAAACCGTATGCTGAGGTAATGTGGGTTGCCCTGATCCTCAAGACAACCATTGGATAGTTGGGTAGAGGTGAGTTACAGTCCCGCCGTGCAACTTCTCTCGATCGAGGCAGTCGCGAAAATATTACTACCCGAGGACGACCTTCGACACAGAAAGATTCTTGAGACGATGCTCACTGTACTTTTACTTCAAGGTAAGCGTGTATGCCTCATTACATTGAGAAAATATGGGTCCATCCTCGAGATAATTAAATACGACCTAATAGACACAGGAAGGTTGTGAGAAAGATAAAGACTGCGGTGACTACATTGTCTGTGTTGAGCAGCAGCAGTAGCTCCTAGAGAACTGTAATTAAGAGCCTGGACGCTACTACGTGGCTGGGCCAAAACCACAATGTCTTGGCATCAAGGAAAAGGCGTGAGATGTAGCCGCCAGACCGGCTTGTTTATCACTATCGTAGCATACGAACTCCTTGAGTACCGCATCAGCTATAGCATGTGTCCTGGAAGAAGTGCTGACCCACTAAGCCACGAAGGCAATAGAGTGAGATATTGTCTTCCCAGAGACAGGGACAAAAAGCTTTACGGCTATCTGCCAGAAGAGAAATAGGTATATGTAGACGGGTGTAACATATCTTAGAAGCCGTGTTCTGCGCGCTATACCTTATCAGAGGTAGGTAGCTTGGCAGTCACATGCATTGTCTGGGTTGTGAAAGAGATTCTTCTGCGGCAGGTAGCAGATAACCTCACTAGTTCTGCGCAGCTGATCTCACGATCTGAAGAACGTGGGTATTCCAGGATTGTTTATCTGAAACAGTGGGTAATGTAAGCCGTGTACTACAGAGGTATACCCAAGCGAAACAACTATCTTGAAGCGCACCTTCGAAAGAGGTGGACGTCCTCTCCGTTCGGTATTGTAGCTTGTATCGGAAAGTTGGTCCATTGTAATATTCATCGGGACTCTTACCACTTTCACTCCGTGGCAACTTCGACAGGTCTGCGCGCTTAATACAGCCCCTGATATAAATAGTACTCATACCCAAACATAGTACTCGCGACTGGCGAGGCTAGAACATGCTATGAATATATGATGATGCACTAATATAAGTAAAGCCTACATATGAGTTTCTTCTGGCGTTGTACGCAGCCTCCTATCAGGTTTCAAAGCACACATACCTCAAAGTAGACCATCAAATAATCAGCATTATATTATAGATTCGGGTCATTGCGCCATGCCGAAGCTTTGCTGATGTGGTGCTCTGCCGGCTTCGGGGCCGCGAAGGCATCTATGTACCGAGTTCACGCGCTGATAGTTCAGCTCTCGGCCCGCATGGCCCGGCCCACTGGATGACTCTGCATGTCACAGAAAGGCGTCCGTTGATATAGCCCGCGGGAAGGACACGGCAGTTGGGCTACCTCTTCTACGTGTATGAAGCCATAACGTATGAATATAGACGAGACTGGCGAGCTGGTACAGATAGAGCCTCGAGCGAGGTCCAAGACAGTTCGTCGTCGCTATGGAACGACGACCACGGGGTCGTGTCTGACAGGTGTGAGACTGTCAATGTCAGATCGGTACGACAGTGAGCCCGGTATGTATGGGCACTGAAGCATGAAGCGCGCGAGTCCGCAGCCGAGCGTACGTACATGGCACCAGTGGCTGTGCTTGCATACTCCAAAACTGCTTTATAGTCGGTGGAATCAAGGTCAAAGGTGAAACAGAAGCCTGAGAGCACGCTGACCCTGAGTCGAAGGATCAGGAGATGAAATGTCCTGGCGACTTCAGCCGAGGATATTTTCAATATGCGCTGAGAAGTGGCATCCCGGTACAACGTACGGGACAATATCAGAAGCAAGATTTAGAGTTGCAGTACGTGTTACTATCGACGGATATCGACACTAGGCACCGTAGCCCCGGGATCGGATTGCAACACCGAGAATCCCTGGCATACGTCGCAGTGCTGCAGCGCATACAGTAGCAAAGCATGCGGACTTGCATGGGAGCACAAATGTGCATGGCAGCGATGTTCCTTGATGCGTTGGAGTCGCACGGCAGCTGAAACGACGCGGATGTCTTCTTGATTGATCAGCCGCCCATCCCGTCGGGCTAAGTACGATAGATACCCATGTAGGTCGATACACGGCTGTGGGACGTCAAACCCGACGGTGGGCTCTTGCTTGCATTCTTTGGCACCTGGCTGAGAAGCTGAGGCACCAGCAGGCATATGATAGGATGGGGGTTATATGCAGACGGGTGATGAACAGCGAGCCTTGCCTATTTCGTCTCTGCTGCATGGCAGCAACAGCGCCGTCGTGAATATAGACGTCGCTAAGTTGCGCCACCCTTGGGTTAGAGAGCTGTTACCTGTATAGATCTTCTCGGCCTCTTCGTTGGGTCTACGGATGATCAGCCCCGGGGGTTTGTTGACGATGCCATTCGCAGCACAAGAAAGTTCAACAGGGCTGGCGTGTGTGAAGTACTGTACTCCGTACTATGTAATGAACACTGCGCCAGGAGCAGTGGCAGCTTTGAGATATAATCCAAAGTCGTACCGTCCGGATTGAAAGAAGAGAGGAATCGAGCTCTATTTTGCCCGACTTTAGCACTCCCCTCCACAAGTATAAGTAAAGGGGATGCGGCATTGGACGACACCTTGGGTACTAGTGGCTGGAGTAGTAGGTACCTTTATGTGGATCTAGGGATGGTCGATTCCAAGATGTCGAGTGTGAT
The DNA here is from genome assembly GCA_004155945.1 of Monosporascus sp. mg162. NCBI lineage: Eukaryota > Fungi > Ascomycota > Sordariomycetes > Xylariales > Monosporascus > Monosporascus sp. mg162. Next base: position 164,310 of record QJNY01000005.1, on the reverse strand, counting down.
AGGCTAGCTAGACTGTGTCCTTGATTTCGACTCGAGAGCTTCAAAGGTCCCTTAAGGTAATAATGGTATCCAACTATAACCGATACCTGTAATAATGTCCTGGGGATACTATCAATACGCACATGCTTTACGCGTTTAAGCAACCATGTGGATGAGCTGCGGGAGAGAGACGCGGCGATCTGGAATAATGTTTGAAGAAGTTCTCAAGAGTGGGCCGCTTTTTAACATGAAACGCGGATTTGAAGCGCAGGACTCCACCTTCATAGTTACCCTTCCCCAGTCATGGTATGGCGTACCAGCGAGCCAGCCCCAACCAGCGACCCTGACGGGTGCCCCCTTGTTCGCCGTCGCGGGGCTTAGCTTTATGAAATTACTGAGTGCGAGTGCGTACCTTGCAAAGAGGAGATTGACGATAAGCTAGGAAAATTCCCGAAACGCGGATCTACTAAGTACGTCAGCCAGGCCATTTACTGTACCACTACGTTATCGGGAAGACAGAGAGAATAACAGATTGCTGTGACTTACGTTAGAAAACTGTGGGATGTGAGCTCTTACCTAATCGCGTGTACGCACCTCTACATATGGCGGTGAGCAATGGGATGATGTCGTTCATTTGTATCGCTGGAATTCGCCTGCACCGAACGAGATGAGGTTTGAAAGGCTCTCGCTCTCTTGCTCCGAGGTGAGAAAACCCCCCTTGGATAAAGCCACAGATCATGTAAGTTTAGTTCTTAGTGTTTTGCAGCGCCGATCTCCTGGGCCCAGACCCAGGCGGATCGGATTTATAGGAGCACGGCTTACACACCATCAAGATCGAGTCATGCATGTACAGTAGTATTCAAAGTAGTATATCGCGGGGGGCCGTACTCAATTTTAACTCATGGACATTACTCCTGGCATCGGGGAATGCGCTTCGTTGGAACCGTGTTGGCCCCTAAGTTCTTAATAACTGAAACCTCGCCTTCTGCTCAGCCTTGGTGTGGGGGGTTTTCCATTCTTTACTCAGATAATCTTGCATTGACCGGGAAAGTTTCATGACGAGTAGGACCTACCGCTTTCTGGCAGCTCGGGGAGGGCTGGTTACACTCGGCTAACAGTACCTACCTACATAGGAACGCAGGGTATGTAATTGATCGCCCTTCGAAGGGACTTCGGCAGTCAGATAGACACGTATACTGGGACTTGCCTCTTCGAGATTTTGGTGTTCTTCTTCTGCTGGCCAAATGAGACGGGATGCGCCGTGCTGTAATTATACCTAGATTCTTCATCTGAAGAAAGTCGGGCTTACTAGGTAGCAGGTAGATTAGTCCATCGTCCCTTGAGAGAAGAGGAATGGTTATGTGCGTATGTCAAACTTAACCTTAGCCGTTCTGGTCATATCCTCTGCTGCTGTATCTATCTGTGTTTGCACTTGCCAACATTATATTGTCCACAACATCATGCAGACAAGCTTAAACATTGACGGGATTATAATAAACAAGTTTATTATCTAGGCAGCTAGTTCGCCGGTTTAATGACTGTGCGGATAGGTAAGGTAGACTGATGAGCTCAAGGGGTCAAAGGTCGTTAATGCGCAAATAGGCCACACGTTGCATTCACTAACAAACTGGGCTGCAATATACCTACCGACATGTGGTGCTTGCATCCGGCCTCTCTCGACAGATCCATGGATGGTATAATTTAGTGGTGGACGCGGCTTTGATCTTTCGGTGAACCTGCGTCACTTGGCCCTATCTGGGCGCATTAGTAGGGTCAAGGGTTCCTGGAGGAATTGGAAGGGTTCACCAACCTACCTAGACTGGGTAATGAACCAGTCGTACAAATGTACAATGTGTGTAGATATTTGGCGTGTATGAAGTAACGAATGAACATAAAAAGTACCTGCACAAAATATCTGGTTGCATATGTACCGTAGGTAATCATGCCCCTTTTCCCCCGACAGCACAGAGGATCCCAGCGGCTTGTCATAATTGCAATCGCTCCAAACTGCCATGCATTCACCCGAGAGGTCCATCATTGTACCTAATTAATTGTATACATAACCCGAGGAGAGGTCTGGGTTGATGGTGTGTTATGTTATCAAGTATCATTTTACTGCTTGAGCATCTGTCTCAGTGATCATTGATTTTCCATTGATGCCTGTTCTGGTCTCGTACCGTTCTTTATTTCATACATTTCATCCACTTCATTTTTTGCTCTTTTCCTCTTCCGTTACTGTCCCTCAGCGCCCTGGCCTGGCGCCTCTTTTCCTCTCCCCTAGCCCTTATTCCCAGGGTCAGCGAACCAGACCGCCAGCTTAGGCGGGATTAGTCTTGTCACTAGATTCCACAGATACGAACAGCAAAAGCGGGTTACCATTGATCCCACTCATTCGCTTAACGGGCTCTGGTTATGTGCTCAACGTTACCAGCGCCACCACCAACCACTAAACTCTCACCACCACGGCCACGGCCACAGCCCAAGTCGGTATCAAGATATCAATCTTTACGAGCCTCTGCGCCTTAACGGCAATCTTATCAACCCTCAAATATTCTGCCATTGCTACCCCCCAAGCGCAGCGAACCGAGACAATAGCCGATACGGGCTCCCTACCCTTGAGAAACTACATTTGACCTTACGAATATCGGAATCCCCGCCCTGTGTGCTATCTACTTCAGACCTGTTCCGAGTGGTTAACGCGAACGCTTGTTGCGTGGCTGCGTTATTTCCACGCCAAACCATCGCCGTGCCCCCCCGTTTGGTGAATCTCTCGGGTCGTCCATGTTACTGCGGTAATATACTTCGAACGAGTCTCATGACGCCGCGAGTCGACTGCCCCTTCTCGCCTTGATACTTTGGTCACCGGGATCTGACATTCGTCTGCTGATTCTGGTGACTTACCCCGAGTGCAAACTATACGTTAGCCATAGTCTCCGGGTTTTCTGTTGAGGGAGGAAATCCGTGACCATGGATGAATATCTGGAGACTCCCATGGACAGCGAGGATGTGTTCCCCTGCAAAGGCTGCGGAGAAGTAAGTCTCGCGGACGATATTTCAGGCTCCTTTACGAGTACCGCAATCACTAATATCATTGGGTTCAGATCCTAGAGGAGGGCAAAGCCTTCGAGCTCGGTAAGTGCACACTCGGTTTCTGGGCTCGGTTCTCCAGCCTATTTTCTAAGCATCTTGCGTTCTGTGTCCTGTGGTGCCTTGCTTGTTTACTCACCTTAATCAGCCCTTCTTCACGCCTCGCGAGCTCTGATTTACTCTATCTAACATGGAAATAGCGGGTAATCGTTGGCACCTGAACTGCTTCCGCTGCAACACCTGCGGAACCCTCCTCGACTCTGATGCGAACCTCCTACTCCTGGGCGATGGCTCTCTTATCTGCAACAACTGCACGTACAGTTGCAGCGCTTGTGGCGACAAGATCGAGGATCTGGCAATTCTCACGGGGGACCAGGCCTTCTGTGCTACGTGTTTCCGGTGCCGGAACTGTAAGAGGAAGATCGAGAATCTACGATACGCGAGGACGTCACAAGGTATTTTCTGCATGAGCTGCCATGAATCTCTCATGGCAAGGCGGCGGAAGAAGTCCAAAGCAGCGGCTCAGGCCAAGGCGCGTGAAAAGGAGAATTCTCCCATGATGGTAGACAAGTCCCTCCCGGCGCTTCCCCCGAATGCGATACCACCAAATGCCTTCTCGAACGACCGAGTTGATCCAGAATCGGATACTCCTACCGAGCTCTCACCCAGGCCCCGGCCGCAATATACTCGGAAAGATTCGTCTTCGAGAAGTAGCTCGAGGGCTCCGAGATCGCCAGAACGACATTCAGATGCCGCCGCTAGGGAGACCAACCTGCCGCTCCCTTCTACCACTTATCGTAAGAACCGGAGCTCGGCAGTTTTTTCCAACGCCGATGTCAACGGCAGCAATAGCAGCAATGCGGACGATAGCTTTTTTATCCCGGTTGCTTTGGATCCCAGCCCGGCACCTTCTGTGACGTCGAGGTCAACGACCGAACCCCTCGCCGAAAGTAAGAAACCAAGAGAAAAGGACTACTTCAGTCTTTCTAGGCCCACGGCTACATCAGAAAGGAAAGCTGATTCGCAAACATCCACCCCACACATCGCTTTCCAGGAGAAGGGACGGCAACCCTCCTCTGATTACGAAACTCCTTCGCCTCCTAAAGAGTTAGGCAGGAAACTCTCCAAGTCGTCCAGAACAGACAAAAATAATTCCTCGAGTGCGTCGCCTATAGCCAGTGAGGACAAATCCCAGAAGATGGCGAACGGCAAATCTGCGGCGAGCGACGACTTCAAGCTACAGGAAGCGCCGAAAAGCAAGAAGATGTCAAACTCACGAAACAACCCACAGCCAACCTCTCTGCAGGAGCCTATCACGTTCAAGAGTAACAGTCACAAAGACAAAGACGGGCAGTCGGGGTCGTCCACCGAGGCAGCCCAACATTTGCAGACTAGGGACTTCATCAGTACTCCACGGAGCTCACTGGACTCTCGCCTTAAAGAAGACGAAGAAGTTGGATCCAGCAATTCTTTGGGTAAACAATCTAACAATCATGCGAAAACAATTCCCAGAAAAGAAGTTGCCAATACTACTGCATCTAGACCTGGTGAGTGCATGGTTCTAGTCGTATCACTTTATCACTTAACTAACATTCATCTGCAGCCAACAACAGATCCATGTCTGCATCATCAAGATCCCACGTCGGAGATGAACAGCCCCCAGCTCTGCCACCTCGGGCTAGTACAACTGGGAACAAACCGAATGAAGCGTATATGTCCCCCAGGGCACCACCAGCTCCGCCTACGCATGCTGCAGGCAAAGAGTCAGTGAGCTCGGCGCCAGAACAGCACGAAGCGAAGGTATCCCCGAAATTGCCCAGGTGGAGTGCTGGTGGAGATTTCAGCATGGACGAGGATATGGCTCGCATTCTGGGAACCGATGAAGGTTCATCCTCCATCCTTCGACGGGTGTCTAACGCGGTGCGCCACGGGCGGACTAATAGTACAGACTCGAGCGGCATCGCTCCTCGCGCTGGACATGCCCGTAGCGCGAGCGAGACCACACGCGCAACCACATCTCCCCATTGGCCAAAAACGCCGACGGTAGATGATACTGCTAACTGTCTAGGCCGTGACATCACAAGCCCTATTTCGATAGCCGCCGGCGATGACCCTGCTCTCCTAAAGCAGCGTCTTCGAAGCTCTGAGCAGAGGGTCGCGGAGCTGGAACGTCAGTTCACGACCGAAAAGGATCTCCAGAACCTTAGCCAAAGACTAGAAGAGAAGCGGAAGACAGTTTCAGTGCTCGATACGCAGACGGAAATTATGATTCGCCAACTGGAAGTGTTGGCTGGCTATGTCGAGAGGGCTAAAGAGACGAAGCAGCCGATCGATCCGCGGGAGCTCGAGGAATCGTCCATTCGGGACTTCGTCCAAAAACTCGACAAGTTGAAGCAGTCCATGACCGCAGCCCTGGAGCAGCTGCACACCGAGAGGGACGAAGTAGTGGAGGAGAGGAACCGGGCAATTGCTGACAGAGATCGCGCCCGCATAGAGTTCGAACAACTGGTCTCTAAGAACGCACAGTTGGCAGACTTGAACAATGATCTGACCCACCAGATCCAGGAGAGATTCAAGAACAACTCCGATGGACGTTCCCACGTGAACGGGCTCGGAATCTCTCAACAGCATAAGGGGGCGTCGAACAACTCCGTGAGCTTTGATAACTCTAGCATCCATACTGGGACTACGATGGTCGCCCACGAGCATGAGGAACCTATACTGGAAGCTGGACCCACTGTCGTGAAGATAGGAAAAGGTCAGGTCAAGAAGTTCAACTGGAAGAAGAATTCGAAGGCCATGGCCCAGAAGATTGGCCAGGGAGTGAACAGGACAGTCGTAGCATTCCAGCAGCCGGACCGTGAACGCCACAACCAACTGGGTACGGTTGGTGAGAACATCGGCTTACCTTACAATATGACCGTGGTGCCTGTCGAGTCTCCCACAATCCAGCCAGCCAATGGCCAAGCCCGCCATGCGAAAGACGATACTCGGCAGGGCTTCTTTGGCTTCAAGAAAGCAAGCACGATGCCAAATAAGCCGACCGCACCGAATGTGCCAGCACCCAGCGTTGCAGAACCGCCGAGTGTGCTTTTTGGATCTGAACTGGCAGAGCGAGCCGACTACGAACGCCGTCAGATACCATGTGTTGTTACGCGTTGCATCGAAGAGGTCGAACTCCGAGGAATGGATATGGAGGGAATCTATAGGAAGACGGGCGGAAACTCTCAGACCAAGCAGATTCAGGAAGGATTCGACAAGAATGATAACTTCGATATCTCGGATCCGGACTTCGATATTACAGCGGTGACAAGCGTCCTCAAGCAGTATTTCAGGAAGCTGCCCACGCCGTTACTGACGTACGACATCTATGACCGGGTCCTGGAAACTAATAGTGAGTTATTGGCAATCCACCGGACTGATTTTCTACTAACCACCGTATAGCAATGCAAACCGACACTGACAAGTGTGCCCACCTCCAAAACGTGTTCAACCAGCTCCCTCAACAGCACAAGGATTGTCTTGAGTTTCTGATGTTCCATCTTTCGAGGGTTGCCGGTCGAGAACGCGAGAACCTCGTAAGTATTGATGCTTCCTCACACTGGGCACGGGGATTCAACTAACCACCAACTCTAGATGACTCCAAAGAATCTGGCTGTTGTGTTCGCACCGACTATCATGAGAGATATGAATATCGAGCGAGAGATGACTGACATGCATGCCAAGAATCTGGTGGTGCAGTTCATCATCGAGAATACCCACAATATCTTCACATAGGCCTGGCCGACACCTGTGACCTTCGAAATCACCCTTTGCCACCCGGTACACATCCCGGACCTCGGCTAAGGGTGGCTCTGATCGTCTAACTGGACAGCCTGAGGAAAGCAGATAAGTCGGGAAATGGACAGCATTATCAGACAACGTGTTGGTCGCCTTCCAGGCTGGCATTCTTGGCTCGTGACGACCTCGGAGGAAAAACCTATTTCGGATGAGTGTTGGATTTGATCCAAAACGTTCTATTCACGGAGCGGCCCAAGGGGACGGGATTCTTTCTTGTCTTGATGACGTTAGGAAATTTTTAATGATATCTCGACAGCATGGCGGCGTTGTTTGATTCGCCTTCGTTTCTTTTCCATCATTCTGGAGAACACGCTGAGAGGAAGGGGGAGGGGGCGTTCAAAGCCGGAGTTCAACTGAAAAAAGAAGATGACTGATTGCCTGACACATGTACCAGGAGAGCGTATTCTTTTTCTCGTTTCGCATGTTTTCTTCTCCCTTTCACTACTGAAGAGCAAACTAGCATAGCCGGCGACCTTTCAGACAGACTGTTTGCTTATGTATTGCGCTTGCTTTTCTTCTTCTATTCTTTCAATGATTTCAGAGAGGCGCGGATAGAGAGGAGGGAAGAAGAGCTGTTGCGACTTGCTGCGATGAGTACGATAACACGATGAAGCGGCAGGCGGAATAAACCGCCTAGTCGGGTGCCTACCCACCTACCCGACATAGATGGACTGGATGGAACAGATACTTTCCCCCTGCCGAATCGGAGGCTTTCGGAGAAAATCTTGCGGCGGTGACTTTTGTTAATGCTGTTGACTCCGTTATGTCGTGTGTGCGTAAAGTTGAGCTGGCCGGTTAGTCCTGCTTAAGTAGCGGCGCCATGTTTCTGCAATGCAACGCCTCTCCCCCAAAGATTAGTTGGAAGAAATGGTAGTATGCATGTCCGCTAGGTCTACGCCGATAGCTACTTGGTTTCCTTCGCTATATGGATGGAGGCACCATCTGTGACATACTAATCTATGACCTTTCGAACACCTCTTTTCGCGTTATACCCGGCGTCCCGACGACCGAAGGATACATACGGATTTTGGCGTGTGTAGTACCGATGAATCGTGTTTGGATTTCTTGGTGGCTTACCTCTTTCCGAGACTTGAAAAGTGCCAGCCACTTTACCTTGCCTGCTTACCGAAAGAGACGGCCGGGGCCGCAATGTCGTTATTATAACTTTGTCGAGAGCGTGACGCCTCCTACCGTTCCTCGCAAACATCAACCCGAAAACATGGCTACCGGACATCGCGAGAAATGGTTTAACGAATATTTTTGATTTCCGGCTAACTAACTAGCTCTAAGTAATTCGGCTTTTCCACGAGACGGACGACCTTCCTATGACCGACAATAGACATGGCATATTTGGTTGTCTTTAATAAGTCTCCCATCAGAGCGGAGGTAGGGGAAAGGGAAAATCCGAAGTCCCCGTTACCGCAATCCCCAGTTCCCGTTACTCCTCGTCATCGGGTTAGACAAACCGGGGAGGGAAACCGGTTGTTGCTGTTGTTTTACATCTTAGTATACACAGTCGCCGTTGAGATCGCCGACTCAAAACGCGACAACAACGCCGTTAAAACGCTTTTGAAGTCAAATATCCGAGTTCCCGTGGGTAAGTTTAATTGAAGCACGACAAGCGGATGGTCGAACCGACTAACGCGACCCCCTTCAGCGCAGGGCCGCGCGCAGGCCCCTCTCGAGGAGCACGCCGCTGGCGCCAGCGGCGAGCACGATCCAGGCCCAGCTGTTGGAGGCCTCGCGCGGCGAGGGCCAGAAGCTGTTCTTCTCGCGGCGGTACTCGCGCAGCTGCTGGAGCTTGAGCTGGTTCTCCTTGACGTAGCGCTTCTCTTGGCTCTCCTCGTTCTCCTTGTCGCCGCCGACGAAGCGCAGGAAAGCGTAGTTGGCGAGCGGGCCGAGCGCGGCCAGCGGGTGCAGGAGGCCGGCGCCGAGCAGAAGGACAGGGAACGAGAAGTGCACGAGCGCGTCGCCGAGGTAGCTGGATGGCAGTCAGTATGTGCTTGCGCTTGCGGTGTTGTTGTGCGCTGGTGCGGCGGACAGAAGACGTGACGACCTATCTAGAAAAAAGGGGGGATGAAATCGAGAGCACTTACTTGGGATGTCTAACGATGCTCCACACACCCTCGCGGTTAAGCTCGCCGTTGTTCTTCTGCTTGTGCGCCTCGAGCTGGGCGTCTGCGAGAACCTCCATGGCGAAACCAGTGGTAAAGAGGAAGACGGCGAAGCTGTGGACCAGGGAGGAGACGTTCGAGGAGGGGAGGGCGGGCGAGACGCTGGCGCTCGCGGCGGCGCCGGCACGGAACGGCAGCGTGAAAGGCAGAGCGATCAGGGTCTGCACGACGGCCTCGGGCAGGAACGAGGTGAAGAAGGCCTTGTTCCAGAACTGCGGGTCCTTCTTGTCCTGGGCGTATCGCGGGTCGTCGGCGCCGCGCTTAACGCTGCGACTGGCGACGCGGTAGAAGAGCCGCACGCCCCAGGCGGAGACGCCGGTGAGCAGGATCTTCTCCGGGTAGGCGAGCGTCGACCAGGCCTGCGAGAGCGAGAGGCCGTCGTACACCACGCGGGTGCCCACGGCGCTCCACCAGGCGTTCACGACCGGGGCGGAGGGCCATATCCAGTCTTTGCCCTCAGCTCTGTCGGCATAGCGCGCGATTCCGTATGTGATGGTGGAGAGACCGGCGTGCAAGCCGAACGAAGGGAGGATGGCAGACTGTAGCAAGCCAACGGCGGTGGCATTGACTGGGTTGATGGGATTGTTGGGACGAGAGGAGAAGTGCGACCCGAATCTGTCCTGCTCGGCTCCAGACGCGCGGGGGAGCCTCTCTGAGATCTCGCTCGCAGCGGCAGGGCCCTTTCCGCCACCGAACCAGCCCCCAAATCTGTCCTGTTCCGCCCCTGACGTCTGAGGCAGCTTGTCCGAGACGGCGTGTGCGGTAGCAGGACCCTTATCGTTACCAAACCAGCCCTTATACCGATCTTGCTCTGCCCCCGAGGTGTGGGGGAGCTTCTCTGAGATACTCTGCGCCGCGGCGGCGCCCTTGTCACCACCAAACCAACCTCCATATCGATCTTGTTCTGCCCCCGACGACTGAGGCAGCTTCTCCGAGATGCTATGCGCGACAGCGCGACCCTTGTCGCCGCCGAACCAGCCCCCATACCGGTCTTGTTCTGCTCCTGACGTCTGGGGCAACTTCTCCGAGATGCTACGGGCGGTGGCGGGACCCTTGTCGCCGCCAAACCAGCCTCCGTATCGGTCCTGCTCCGCACCGGAGCCCTGGAGCATATGCGTACGTGGCAGGTGAGAGTCATTACTTGCTGGATGTGACGGGCCTCCCAGGTGGGAGCCCAGACGGTCCTGTTCGGCCATCGCGACGACTATATTGCTATACTCGGCTCAACAGCAGAATACCAAGACCAGATTCGTAATTCTTTCTTAATTCTAGGGAACGTGAAACAAAAGCTCACAGGCTCCTACGAGGGACGGATGGAAGCTTATTTATAATTTGTTAAGACGTATTATGTACGCAATTCCTAATGCCAGGGCAGCTTGTGCTTGTATGTATGTGGTGAAAGCTTCCCCCTCTACCTATGACGTCGTCAATATATCATACGTCAGGTTTCGCACGCCGTAGATCCTTCCCCGAACCGGACCCCACTTTGTGTACCACAGGAACCGGCAGCAAGAAGAAGAAAAGCCGCCCGGGCCGCTTGTGCGTTTTCTTTTGGTGATAAATTCCAACGAAAAAATCAATCTCCCTTCGACTCTTAAATCCGAGTTAATAATCTGACTGACTCGAGTTGAACCAAGTTACCTATCATTTTAGAGGTAGAGGTAGCCTCCCTAGTATAGTATGTATTGATGAGCTCATCACCGTTTCTGTCGCCTTATAAGCAATTACGTGGAAGGAACTTGAACTTTAGCTACACTCTTAAATACCTACGCAGAAGCTTAATGTTGGCGTCTTCATGAGGCTCTTCTGACAGTTTCGACTCGGCCGCTTCTGCGATTGGTGCCTTTCCGCCTCCCTACACCGAAGTTAGAGACTCTTTAAGGGGCTCCTCTCTTTACCGCAACTGCGGTTTCTGTCATTATTAGATCTGCCATATCGAGTGCTCGGTCCCTGAAGGTGCCCCCATGTCGCGTCGACGCAACACCAACAGCTGGCAGGCCATGCCTATCCCGAATGAAGGGGTGCGCAATCCCCCAGCAAACGAAGGCGAGTGCGTAGTTTCGCAGCGGACAACCACCGCATTAGCTGCCGGGAGATGACGAACTGTTTGACCACTGTAATCTCGTCCCTTGCCCTCGCCTTGAGCTCACTTCGCGTCACCAACCATCCTTTTCACTTTCTCGAGCAGCAACCCGCTCTCGCGCCCTAACTTGCGCTTGCCATCCCGGCCGGGGGTCCTCGCCTTGGCCAGCGCACGCTGGAAACGCTGGCGCTCGGCGAGTTTGCGCTCCCTTTCGACCCTGCGCCTTTTCATCTCCTGCGCCTGCGCTTCGGCTTCTGCCTTCTTCCGGTCTGCCTCTTCGATCGCCTTGTCGAAGTAGCCTGGCTTGCGCTGCTTCGACTTGCGCTTCCGCGGCAGAGGCGGGCGGTCACCTGGGTTCTGCGGGTCAAGGGGTATTGCGTTGGGATTTGCGCCATCGTCGTCGTCGTTGTTGTCATCATTGTCCAGCATTGCTTGTCGTTCAGGATGAAGTTGCGGAGATGGTGGCTGATTCGGGTCCCCGTTATCGTCGTCGCCGTCATCCGCTGCTCCGTCCTCCTTTTCATTTCCTGCTTGTCCATCTTCTGTGCTCGATTTCGCTTTCGATTTGGAAGCGGCCTCCGCCCGAGCTCGAGCCTCTTCCTCGGCTTTGACCTTCTTGTATTCCTTCTTGACCTTGGCTTTGTGGATCAATTCATTCTTTATCTTGGTTACTGTGAGGACGGTAAGTTAGTCTCGTCCACCTTGAGAAATGGATACCTAGACTTTTCTGAGAAATTGACTACCTTTTCGTTTCCAAGGACCATCTGGGAGGTTCTCTGGCCCGACTCTAAAACCCTTGCGATTCTTCTTTGCCGCCGGGCCGGCAGAAGCCGCAGATTCAGGATCGAGGGGTCTCTTAGGTGCCATATCAAAATGACTTGGTTTCTTTTGCTTTAATTATAGTCTTGTCGTATACAAAACCCAGAAAACGGAGTCCGGATGCAGGTAATTTTTTGGACTGAATGGCAGATGATAACGATAAGACAATACGTAGACGAGCCGGAGAGAGTGGGGATTGAGCATTAACGTAGCTTTGGGTGGGTCTTACATACATACCTACATATGTAAGTTGTACATTAGTTTTTCTGGAGGGTCTCGTGCTTCTTGAAACCACTTTGGGAGCCACTTATTATTCCGGAGAAAGTAACCTCACTTGCCTCACCAAAAAATCATGGCCCAATTGACCCAAGTCCGGCATTTCTTACCCAAACCAGTGGGCTCCTCAAAAGAGTATTTTCACCGCATTTCAGGCCATTGCCGACTTGTTCAAAATCCCGCCAACTCAGCAGCTGTCTCCATATTTATTAGCATCTCGCAGGCCCGAGTGGCTCCCAAGTGAAAATGCAGCACCTCGATGACTCTTAATAATCCCATCCATCATCATCCATCTGGGCACCTATCCACCTAACTTTATCCACCTCTAGGTACATATCCTTGTACGTAGGTAGGGGTTTCATGCTTCTGGTCTATCTTGATCACGCAGTCACGGTTAGTATCAGGTTGAAAGAAAAAAAGGTCTTGCAGAACGACATGACACGACCGACACCTTTGATCCGGCCCAATACGTGAAACAAGCAGGGAAGGGCCCAGCCCAATGTTGATGTCTTCAGCTTACTCATTACACAATTACCTTACATTATCTCCCATCGGATTTGAAACCCGTTCACGAACTTTACCTTTCCTACGTGTACTTATCTTAACCCTCATTAACGCCACCTGAACGTCATCACCTACTTATCTCGTATTGTCCGTGCTCTAATTTCCAGTGGGACGTATTTAAGCACTCGGAGCAGCTCCCAAAACGAGGCGAGTCAGTTGCCGACTCGGGCCGTTCCCTATCCTGCGTGGCGCAACGTTCCGAGATGGTTGAATTCCGTTTATAACGACGTTGCACATTAGGTGGCGAAGAACTAAGATTTACCTATACTTACACAATGCCTATCTTCCAGCAGGACCTCGACCGGAGGGGTTCTGCAGGTGGACCAGGCACTGAAGCCGCCACTGATATTGAAGATGGAGATGGGCTTAGTATACCAATGCCATCGCCGCATGAGCAGCTTAGACGTGAGCGAACACCGCAAGAGGGCCCTTCTCTGCCGAGGACGTTCTCCGAGGAGAGCATTAGGACCGAGTTTTGCGAGGGACCGGTTCCGGAGAGTCCAGCGTCCAAGACCCCCGAGCACGAGAGAGCCGCGCCATGCTCCGACCGTGCTGAACTGATAGAACGTTTGAAGAAGGGCGAGAGTCCGACATGGGTGCCCAACCGATTTCTTCATACACCGCCCCTGCGAGAGGAAAAAGCGACGAATTACAGGCCACTGACCTCATATGATCAGTTCGATTCCATATGGAACCAGTCCCCAGTAACTACCACCCGCAGTCCGACCCAAACCTCCAACTCACCCTCCCTTCTACCCGCACCCACAATCACGCCTGAAAAGGGGGAACCTGCGTCGGAAGACGAGTCCATACTGCAGCGTGGGTTGAGCATCGAGCGGCCTCGGTCAGCTCTACATAGCGGGGATTTTACCCAAGACGAATCCCCTCGCGATGGTAGTCCGGGCGAGGAAGATAGAAGTGCCATACATCAGAATAGTTTGAGCGACAGTGGCCACCCCTGGCTTGCCACTTCGCCTCCGAGGGACTTCACTCCCTTCCGCTTCGAAAGACGCGATCCTCCAGTGAGACCTGCCGTAACAACATCTTCGCTGTCTTCCCTCTCCTCCTCAGTCTCCTCAAGTTTTGTCTACATGCCTCCAACCAGCCCCCTTGTCCAGTCAGAGAGCAATGACGATCTCGAATTGACTTCGCCGATGGATGGCATTGACATTGGCTCGAGCGTCCCGAGAAACTCACGTAGACATACGGTAATGTCATCTCACTCCGCTTTCGGATTCTCACCTAGCCCGGTACCCAGACAGCCGCCCTCTCTACGCCAGGAGAGGATGGTTCCGTACCAAGCTCATCAACCCCGCCGATCTCTCACTTCTACCCCTAACTTCTCTATGATGGTATCTTCGCCGCAGACGCCAGGGTTTTTGCGATCTAGGCGTCCGTCCCATAGTTCCGAAGTCTCGCCAGTTCAGCACGCATCAATGGTAGGGTCGTATGAGGAGAGTATACTTCGAGGACGTATGTCGACTACGCCTTCAAGGCCGCTTGAATTCCTGGCTCAGATTGGTGTATTGGGCTTGGGGAAGTGCAAGTCAAGTCTACGATGCCCTCCTCACGTGACGCTGCCTTTTCCCGCTGTGTTCTATAGCTATCCCAGTTCATCGAATGGGCCCTTCAAAATGGAAGACGGACCAAGCCCCTATGTGGGCCAAATTGACCTCGAGAACGGCCTCGCTAATCAAGAGGAGGAGGCAAGGTCAAGACGCAAGAAGCAAAGCCGCGCGTCCGAACGAAGACGGGCGGGGGATGATGGACGGGACGGGAACGACAGCCCCACCGCTACGTCCGACCGCGAGAGCCGTAGGACTCAGCGGCATAAACGGAGATCAAGCTCTCCAAGGGCCCCGCCGGGTGGAAGCTACCGCATTCCTGAGAAGGGGCAAATTCAGATAATCATCAAGAACCCGAATAAGACCGCTGTCAAGCTGTTCCTGGTTCCGTACGACCTGGCCGGAATGGAGCCCGGCACCAAGACTTTCATTCGGCAACGTAGTTATTCGACTGGACCCATCATCGAAAACATGCCTCAGTCGAAGGGTGACGGGCAGGCGGACCGCCCGATACTTCGATATCTCGTGCACTTGCATATCTGCTGTCCATCGCGAGGACGATACTACCTGTACAAAAGCATCCGCGTCGTGTTCGCCAACCGCGTACCAGATGGGAAGGAGAAGCTGCGGAACGAGGTTACGCTGCCCGAGCCGCGATACACCAGTTATAAGCCTATCAGGGTCATGCACCCGCCGGCATCAGGCGGGACCGGACCGGGCGCCAGCTTGGCCGCCGAAAAGGCTCTCAGACGGCGCAGTTCAGGGCTTTACTTCGGAAGCTCAAACCTCGCCCCCGAGGCGATCGAAGAGTTCCACCCGCCAAGCGTACCGACCCACTCCTACTCGTTCAACTTCGGCGGCGGCGGCGACAACGTGCCCGTGGAGCCGATACCCTTCAAGCTCTCATCGAGCGGCAGGCCCGGGAGGGCCAATATCGCGGACAACAATGGCAGCGGCAGCAGCGGGGGGGTTCCGCCGGCGGGCCCGCCGTCGCCGGGCTCGTCGTCGTCGCAGGCCACCATCAGCCGTCCGACGACGCAGGACTCGAGCAACAACGCCAACGACAACGCGTCCGGCCTCGGCGCCGGCGCCGGCGGGTTCTTCTTCGGCGGCCAGATCGACAGGTACGATAAGCTGAGCAAGGGCGACGTCGGCTACGGCGGCAACGCGTACTCGGGGCTCAAGGCCAACGGCACCCCCGGCGTCGCCGAGAGTCTGCTCTCGCAGAGGCTGAGGACGCTCGGCGTCGAGGGCGCCGCGGCGGCGCAGCAGCTAGAGCAGCCGACTCCTCCTGATGATGGTGGGGGCCGTGGTAAGACGTCGGACGAGGACTAGAGTTGTACAACTGGGATGGACAGTCTGGGCCTATGCGACCGGTGCAGTCTTGTTTGGTTGGAATCCGGTCTGCAGGTAAGTGCGGGTGCTTTTAATGCATCGACTTAAGTGTTGGAGCTATTAATACGGGCGGAGTTTTAACTTTCTCCCTCGGGCACGGCTGGGTAGGGCCGCTTAGGTTAGGTTGGGTCGGGGTTTATTGTACTAGGGGTCATCAGGGGACTGCGCAGGCGTTGAGATATCCTCATATTCTATATGTACTGCAGACAGCCTTTGCTGTCTCCTGAGTTCCCTGTGGTATTTTATCGGCAATCGGGAACTCTCTCGGGGTGGCAATGTACGGGATCAGAAAACGATAATTAAGTAAAATCTCCATTCACGACATTGGCCTAGGGGGGTTGAGTTTTCGTGATGATGGTCTCTCTTCTCTCCCCTTTTCTCCTACCTACCCAGGTTGTAAACCCAGAGAGATGCGCGCGCATACGATAGTATAGGGCTTGGCCTTTCCAACACCCACGCGCACACGCACAGGCCATTTCCTTTTCCAACCCCCGACTGACTAGTCCTAGCTGCTCGCGGCTTTCGCGCGTTCATCTAAGAGTAGGTAGGGGGCTAATCGCACGCAGCGAGTAAGTACATGAGTGAGTTGGGTAGGATGCGGCAGAAAGAGACAGGCGGCGGCGCCAGCGGGAACCGGGGGAGGAAATTTCAAGTTAGTTTTACACGTCACCCGCAGAATCGGAGAGGTGAGGTAACTCGGCATAACCCGGCTGCTGCCCCTTTTCAGAAGGGGGCCAGGTGGCTTCCGCGATCTGTTAAGTGGATGAATGAAAGGGGGAGGCGAGTGAGCGGACGGGGGGGTTAACGACGGTCCCTACCCTAGGCAGTAAGTATGTATATATAGTAAACTAGCAACTATTATTCTCGGGACGTCGTCGGAGTCGATACAGTTGGGGTGTTCTATGAAGGCATCCAGATACATTCAGTGGATTCGAGTACTTGCTACCCACGATAAGAAGAAGATCCGAGAGGATAAGAGAAAAGGATGGTTTTTTTTTTTAAATAACGCCCCCCGTCTCGGATACGAACAGGAGGAACACACCTCAATGAAATCCCTACTGTCTCATAAAGCAGCTAATCCTCTGGACCCGAGCCGCCCAGCGTGAATGAGCGACCTGGTGTGCTACCGCTTCCACATCCTGGGCTTGTGTTGACGGCGCTGCACCTTATTATTCTACTATTACGAGGCTACATGCAGGTCTAGTCGCGTTTCGCTCTCTGAGGTTTTGTAAGAGGGAAGAGGTAAGTAAGTACGTCCCCTGGAGTAAGGAAAGGGGAAACGGGGCGTCGTCGGAGGGAGATAGGAAGGTATACGACTCGCCGATGCGCGCGCAGGCGGTCAAGAGACCCAGCACCGGTCGAAGAATCGGGCATTCTACTCACGTTCACGTAGTAGTATAACCGAATTATTGATTGGCGTATGTTCTCAAATCGACTAAAACGGGCGACGCCGCGCCGAGCAGAAAACTCCTGATCTTCAAAAATACGTACATATGCTGGACCGGTACACTACCACTCGTGCACGAATGGTACCACTAATTAACCGCAACATGCGCTGTAAGTAAGGTACAATGCATCTCGATACATAACACCCGAAAAACCCCAAGTCTTAGGGGGAGGCGGGAGGGGAGGGCGGAATATAATTACAAACAGGATTGACAGGACGAATGTCTCAGCTCTCCTTTTCTTCTTCTTCTGTGAGGATAAAATTCAAAACAACATGCACGCCCGACTGCCTGCCTGGCTGTCTGTCACAAACGACCACCCCGTTAAACACCGGCGCTCGGTTTTTCCTCTTTTGCTTTTATTATACGCCTCGCTTCCTTTTCTTCCTAGGTTCATTCCTTCCACGGACGTGCGGTTTGAAAACCCAAAAGCGAGAACGCCCGTCCGACCAACTCCTCGGCTGTCCTGCATTTTCCTTGTAAAAATGTATGTATGTGTGTAAATATATATACACCAATCGAAAGAGCTAGACACGCGCGATCACCACCACCAGCACGCCGACAGCCGCGACCCCTAAGCGGGGGCCCTCGGGGCGGCGGCTTCCCTCTCGCGCTGCCGCTTGACGACGTAGTAGGTGATGAGGCTCTTGGGGTCGTCGCGGACGCCGACGCCATTCATAGCGTCCCAGAAGCGGGCATCGCCGAGGCGCGCGTGCAGCGCGACGGCGAGCTGGACGGCGTCCATGCGGACGGCGCTCTCGGGGCTCTCGAGGCAGCGGCCGCAGAGGGCCACGGCGTCCGCGACCTCGGCGTCGCTGGGCGCGAACGAGGTCCGCGAATCGATGAGCTGCCGGAGCACGTGCAGGCCCATGCTCAGCCCGCGACTGCTGCCGGCCGTCGCGTCGAGCTTGCTCAGGTTCCGCGTCAGCGTCACCATCACCTCGTGCGCGTCGCCGATGGTCACGAGCTCGTCCGCGAGCAGCTCCAGCCCGCTGACGATGTGCGTCCGCGTCGTGTAGAGCGCGCGCGCCGCGAGCAGGGACTCGAGGCCGCGCGAGACGTGCGGCTGGAAGCTGTCCGGGTTCTTCTTGAGCATCAGCTTGATGGTTGCGAGGACCTGCGCCTTGACGTCCTGCACCTTTTCGGCGCTGAGGTGGCCGAGCGGGGATTCGAGGTACTCAAAGAGCCCGGTTAACAGGGCGTTGAAGGTCTGGTCCGTGAAGAATGATTTGCTGTCGCGGATCAGACTCTGCAGTTTCCGGAAGCCGTGTACATCGAGCGTTTGCGCTTTCACCCGAGCGATGCCGCTGTCGAGCAACCGAGAATTTTGGCGAGCTTTCTCGGCAGACGACCTAGGGCCGATGGGGCCGGCGTTTGGTTCCGTGGCATCATGAGCCACATTTGCCGCGGCCTCGTTGACTGGTTTGTCTTCAAGGACCGGCCGCTCTGCGGAGCTGTTGGTAGTCGGTTGTGTCACCTCTTCTGCCGTGAATGGATCTTCATAAACTTTCAGAGGCTTCGGTGATGGCTTTGCTGGCTCGGGCGCGACAGCGTTATCATTCTCGGTCAGGCCGGTAGGTTTAGGGGGTGCCTCAGGTGGAGGGGATGTCGGGCTTCGTCTGAAGGTTTCGACGCTCGGTACCAAAAGCGTCAGGTCTTCATTTTCGCCGGCAGGACTGCTTAGGCGTATCCCGGCGGGTATTGCGTCCGCCTTCGCCAGACTCCTCCTCGGAGAAGCCGCAGACTTACCTGTCACCGACTTCGAGGGCGTGGGGATACTTGTTTCGCTGAGAGTCGCAGTGTGGCCGGGTCGCGATCTTGGTGCCGTCCTCCTAGGAGACCCCGAGATCGTCTTTGGCGTGACGGTCTTGTTGTTGGAGCCTTCGCCTGGACTTGTGCGCTCCGTTGAGGGGGCATCATGGGTTCTAACGGAATAGGGTCCGGCGGTAGCCGGTCTCGGAGCCATCTGTGGTCGCCTGGCCGGCCGCATAGGCGCTACGGAAATACCTCCATGGGATGATGTTGACGGCTCCGGGCGCGTCCGCGTAGCGGGCTTCGCGGTGGACGTCGCCGGGGTCGCGTTTGATGGTCCGGAGGTTGATCGGACCGGCGACATGGTTGCCATCGCTGATCCCGGTCTTGGTGGTAGATTTCTAGTACCCAGAGCCTTCTTCTGGGCCATCATTGCTTCCCTGAGCGAGGGTTTCGAAGCGGTACTCATTGTGCTCTTTGAGAGCCCCAAGCCGGGGCGCGGTGCTAGTTCGCCTCTCTTTGGAGACAGAGGATTACTGGGATCTCTCCGCAGCAGCTTTTGCGCGGTAGAATCCAGACCATCCATGATTCTGTACAGAAAGAGAATCAGTACCTTGTTGATTTTGATGATAGACAAGAATGGAACTCACAACTCTGCCCTAGCTGGCCAAACCGCATGAAATGCCCAATATGTTGACCGCATCTTCTCGCGCACGCCTGGGTTCGCATCGAGCAGACCCTTCTTGATACACCTTTCGACCAGGTCCAGGCCTCCAGAATGTTCAACGTGGTTTTTGTGATGGGACTCCTTCTTGATTATGGTCTTCAACCACCCGGCCACGTAAGTTCTAGGCTGGACATTTTTATCCTGACAGGCACCCCATATGTGTTGCATGATCCTACCAGTATATGTGG
Organism: Monosporascus sp. mg162; assembly: GCA_004155945.1. Classification (NCBI taxonomy): domain Eukaryota; kingdom Fungi; phylum Ascomycota; class Sordariomycetes; order Xylariales; genus Monosporascus; species Monosporascus sp. mg162. Next base: position 144,416 of record QJNY01000005.1, on the reverse strand, counting down.
CCCTGGAGATGATAATGTCAACCGTTGTGTTGGCTAGCTGAGAAGTTATCTTCTTCGTAGCCGCACAAAGCTTGATAAATGTCTGCATTAGTAGCTCAACCATAGGGTCGATACCAGGACCGAATGTGTTGGCGAGGTCTTGAACAAGGGCGCAGCCCTCCTTGGACAGACTCGTCCGCAGCGAAGTGACAGCCTTGATGATCCCATCCAATAGGCTTCGGCAGCCGGCAATAAATGCATCAGGGAAGTCTGATGCATTGCCGGTAATAAGCCTGCGCAACTTTGTCATGCTCTCCTCGCGCTTAAGCCAATTCTGCTCGGTCTCCCTGCCTTCAAACCAACCATGCATCTCTCTGAAGATCTCGTCGAGTTCTCGCTGCGTGTTGACGTATGATGGCTCGACCGATTCGACACTTGGTTCTGTCATCGGAGTAATGGGCCGCTCGCTGGCAAGGGATGAAACGCTCGCGGAAAGGTTCGGCTTGGCGGACAGCGACGATTCCGGTCGAGATTCGACATCCCGTTTTATACCTCCAGTCGGCGCCAGCTCCTTTACGATCGCTTGTTCTATAGCCGGCCGGACTTTGAAGTTCTTCAACTGCTTCTTGAGGTCGGACTTGGCGGCATTGGGCGCATCCCTATAGTCCGTTAGGTTTCTCTTTTGGGGGGACAAATCCAAGACTGCTGCGCACCTGAAGAGTTCTATTACCGTGGTCTTAGCAGTATCACGAACCATGCCGTCAGCGTCTTCCAAAAGCTCCATCAGCGTAGGCACATATGATCGGAATTGTAAGCCGTGTTCCTTGTGCATCTATTCGCCGTTAGTCCTTCCGGCCTACAGTCGCCGGGGCGGTCACGTTTTGCGCGCACCTGTAGCAACCAATGCATGCCTGCCTCTTTCGACCTCGCATTCTTCCCGACCATGGCGGTATTCCGTACGAAGCGCTCGGCGTCCACGGGCGCATGTAAGTATATAGTGGCCATAGCTTGGGAGGCTAACGTCCGGAGCTTATCCTTCTGATCACCCATCTTCTCGACAACGATAGGCAAGGTGTGTTTTGCCTCCTTGGCGATGAACCTGGGTTCCTGTCGCGACAGGCGCGTCAGGAGGTGGTTGAGAGCGGTAAAGCCGGCGTTGACGAGCGCGGAATTCTGGGAACTCGAGGCGATCCTCAGAGCCTCGAAGAGCGGCGCGACGCAGGACTCGGGGACATTGTGCTGCTTGATACCGGATTTGACGACGGTTACATACTGGACCTTAGCGTCGACAGCAGCGTCTTTTCTCAGGATAGCCAGCAGGCCGGCGACCTGCTCATCGGTAAGTCTCTCGGCCATGATCCTCCAGGATTGAGGATCTGGCAGCGTCGGTTGTTTGATCGCAAAACGAAAGCGAGTTTTGGCTTGGGCGCACAAGTTCGTCGACGAAGAACGGTAATACCGGATGTGGGTGTCGAGATACGTAGGTACCGATACCGATACCGATGCGGACTTACGTATTTATTAGGGGGAGTACTTAACGATGAAGCAGGGGGTGCACGGTCTTGGGCTATGTACTTAGGTAGGTAAAGTACGTAGGTGTAATTTCGATTGGGTCAATTTGGGATGTTTCTTAATCTCCTCCAAATGTCACCAAGGAAATATACGAGGGCGAGAGTTCGTTTTATTGCAAGAATGCGAATGGAAACGCAGAGAAAGCAGGCAGGGGTAAGTTAGGCAAAGTGGTATGTGGATGTATGTGTCACCTTGCAGAAAAGCGGGAATAGGAAAAAAACAACACAACATTGATAAAACATCACGGTCGTTGTTGTCAAGTTTGTTGTTGCCGCAGCGCCCGTTGCATGATGCGGTTGTGGTTGCAGTTTTGACAAGTCCGTCCATTGCCATTGCTTTTCGCTCTTTCCCAAATGCTGATCCCCGCTTTATTTACTTGCATCCCAGCCATTGGGCCCAGGGCGTCCTTACTTTCAGGACGCTAAGGCACCACTAACGTACCCATTAATCCATGATGCCTGACGCGATGAGATACACTACACACATCCCTGTCTGTCCCCCAGCTCCCCACCCCGCGGCTGCCCGTTCAGATGGGGGCCGCCAATGTGGCATGAAGCTGCTGAGGGGCACCTGGACACAAGGATTACATGTAAAATCTATCCATCTATCTCTGCAGTCAAGCATGATAACTTATGCGTGGGTGTAACTTATTAATTGTTTGCCCTTTTGCTATCGATCGCTGGAGGCAGGGTGAAGGCTACAAGACAGGGAACCAGCTTCCCAACATCAGGAGGAGCCTATCCCGTTTCATCCCTCAAGTCAGTGTCTCGGACCACTAGACTCTGGTAGGTGCTTTATAAATGGGCTTTGCCTGAAGAATGCGGATACGATCCCTCGATTACAAATCCGCACATTAGTCTCGACACCTCGCACGAAGAACCTAGGAAGTCTTCTTCCCACTCATCACCAGCGCCGCACATGCCACTTCCACCATTCACGACCCCGGTACCACAACCAGTGTTCATGCCGGGGATGTCGTATGAAGTCGAGGGGCCCCCACCAGAGGCGCAAGCCTCCCCCCTCCCCATCCGTCCCAAGCCGGGCGGCGACGGCGACGACGACGACGACGACGACGCATCGTCCGAGAGCTCCAAGCCGCTATCTAAGCACTCGACGCCGTCCTCCTCGTCGGCCTCCACGCCAGGGAGGACGCCCTTCCCGGTGCCTAAGCTCCGGCTGCAGATAAACGACCTGAGGCACGCGGGGGCAGCCGTCTTCCTGACCTCGGTGGCGGCCGAGAGCGTCCTCGAGACGGGCGTGCAGTCGGTGCTGCGAACGCTGTACGTGTCGCCCGGCTCTCCCGAGTGGAGGCGCAGCGCGCCGGCGACGCGGTCCGTGACGCTGGTGCTGCGGGACATGGACGGCGTGGCGTACACGGCGGGCACCGAGCTCGACGACGCGCACAAGGAGACCCACCTGTCGCTGCGGTACGTGTCGCGGATATCGCCGCCGGCGCCGGAGCGGCGCACTTCGGAGATCACCGGCGTGCTCGTGCACGAGCTCGTGCACTGCTTCCAGCACAACGGGTGCGGCACGTGCCCGGGCGGGCTCGTCGAGGGCGTCGCCGACTTCGTGCGCCTGCGGTGCGGGCTCGCGCCGCCGCACTGGCGTCGCCCGGGCCCTCCCGGCGACGGCAGCGACGACGACGCTCCGGCCCTGCCCGGTCGCTGGGACGCCGGGTACCAGCACACGGCGTACTTCCTGGACTACCTCGAGAGCCGGTTCGGTGAGGGCACCGTGCGCCGGCTGAACGAGAAGCTGCGCGCGGAACGGTACGAGGAGAAGCGCTTCTGGACGGAGCTGCTGGGGCGGCCCGTCGAGCAGCTGTGGCAGGACTACCGGGACGATGTCCTCGGCGGCGGTGATGACGAGGGGGAGTCGGAGGTGACGCCGCGTGCGGCTGTCAGTGAGGCGACGCAGACCTAGAGGGCCGTGCGGAAGCGCCCCATACAGTCTCTGCGCCGTTTCCTCCAACCCTCCCCTAACGGACAGCGGAGTTGGCTTATAGGAGACACTTGAGTTGCATGCCGCGGAAGCTGATGCCATAAGCAACTCCGCTCACGGGCGTATAATTATGGGAACATGTCACAGATCACGCCCCTCTTAAAACTAATAAACGGATAATCTGTCATTGACTAAAACGTATGCGTCCTTGACGACCTTGTCCTGATCGCCTAAATTTGAGAAGCCAGCTTTCCGTCCTTTCGCCCCGTCCGTAAACGCCGAGCTGTAAATCCCTTGGGTAAAGAAAAAGTATAGAGGCATTCGAGTGTCTAGGCGCGTGCGGCACCAGCGTCGCTCTCGCTGACGACGCTACCCACATCCGTCCAACTAGCCGGGGTCATCATGCCGGTACCCTCGTCGTCGCTCACGACGTCGTAGTAGCGGTTGTTGCCCCCAGCCCGGGAGGACGCAGCGTCTTCAGCGATGTCCTCGCCGGAGCCCGCGAGAGAGGCCGAATCCGTCGGCGTCAACATACCCTCGCTGACCATCTCGGGCTCGGACAGAGGTCCCATCGGCGATACCGGGATTGGCGAGTAGAAGCCGGCATTCGAGTTCTGGGCCCATGCTTGGATGGAGCTATAGGGGTCATGGCGGTCGGCTTGTCCGGCGGTCATATACTCATCGGGGCCTAACTCCTGCTCGGAAGTGTGGGAAAGAGTCGCGGACGGTTGAGGTGCTGGAGTCGGCGTTTCGGCGTCGACGAGGGTCGGCATGGAGAGGGCGGATTCGGGTTGCGGCGAGAGGGTAGCGGTTCGCGAGGTGTCGTGCTGGCCGAGGTCCGTAGCGCTGTAGATATCCGACATTTCGTCCTTCTCAGGGTCCATCAAGCTATTCTCAAACGCAATATCCGAGTCGATTTCATGGCCATCAGTGAAGGGGTTCGAGTAGCCCCGAACCCGAGGCCCTTCCCCGCGACGTCGAATCAGACCTTCGCCGTCGTGGACCTGAGCGCCAGTGTTGACGACATAGCTTCCCTTCTCACCGCTCTCGTCCTTTTGCATAAAGCCGTCAAACGTGTCGCGCGACGACGACCTCGGCCGCGCCTCCTGCTGCGCCTTCTCAGGGTCTCTCTGGGCCTTCTCCCGGTTCTTCTCTTCCTTAATGGAGTTCCAGTACATCAGCTCCTCCCGCTGTCGTCGGCGCGTCTCCTCGTCTGCGTCAACACCGGGTTCAGAGCCAGCGCCCAAGCCACGGGATCTCAGAAAACCCTCGGCATCCTCCGGCCTGTTGAACAGGTTCTCTCGTTCTTGGGGGCTGATGCTGTCTCCGAATGCGTGCAAGGCCATGGCGATCCGGCGGCGGATGTCTAGGGCCATTCGTCGCAGCTCGGGAGATTCGTAGACTGCGATCGCAGCTGCAACGGCCACCGACGCGGCGATCAAGCCGGCTGACACGGCAGGATGGTTAATAGACGGCATGATGAGAATGGTAACAGTGGCACAGGGCTATTTGGTGAAGCAGGCACCAACAACGGGAAATAAAAAGGACGGGCCAAAATACGACGCTGACAGTTCTAGGTAGATGGAGAAAATAAAAAGCAGCCTTTAGGACTCGACGAACATCTGTTTGAGAAGCTCGAGGCGCGGAGAGCGCTTGCGTGATAGCATGGCGAATGAATTGTTCGCCACATCAGCGATCAGGCAGGCACATTCAGCTCATCTGATTCGCAATGCTTCACACTTGGGGTGGCGTGGGGTAGCGAGCACGAGCCAACGAGCGAGAGAGCGATGGCAACACGGGGCCTTATGAAACCAGTAACTTACCCTTGGCAGCGACGGGAACTGGCATATTGTTCGAGATTCGACAGCAGGACTTGGAGCTGTCGTGAAAATATCTCCAACGAACAAAAGCCGATTATGATGCCAGTGGGCTGGCTATGGATTTCCGCAGGAGGAACGAGTGGAAGAAAGGTAGGGAGGAAAGAGATGGGAGGAACCTCAGAAAGGTTAACGGAGGAAATGGACCGTGGTGCGTTGCGGACGTCTATTCGCCCAGTTTGCCTTGCATTGCCACCGCCGAGCGCCGCAGCAGCGGCTGTTGGTAGGTTTCTAGGGGCAGAACCTTGAGCTGAGCATTGAACCTTCGAGTCCTCCTTATGGTGTGATGTAGACCACTAGTAAGTGTTATGTCTCGCTCAAGACAGATGCAGTGCTTCATTTTCAATCCGGCGACCAAGGTCCTAACGAACCTTTACATATGTCCCTGAGATATGTGAACGGCCTCGCTGGAGACGGTCATGTCCCAACCTACCAAGCACGGCACTTACGCTGCCGCCCGCACAACACATCCGTTGGCCTAGAAAATCCATTTGGCGACTTTCCAGGAAATGAATGCTATACTTAGTGCTTTATAACCATAAGAAACCCCTGGGGCTCGTTGATTATGAAGCGTGTATGAGTTTTACGCCATCCCAAAGACCAAGCGCTTTAGGACCTATTAGACTTATTACAAGTTCCTAAATCCGCACACACCTGTAGATTCTCATGCGATTTACGCTTTCGTCAGTCCAATGAGTGCGAGCTGAACCGACGGGTATTATTCCGAGGGACGGGGGTTGCATACGATACCCGGCAATTCGAATCGGGTTGCTTATTCGCAACGATTCGGCCCGGATTGAGCGTTCGTCGGTGGAACTCGATTTTCCTCTCCGGAGAATAAGTCCTTCCATCCACATATTGCCTTTAGCCCTATCTGATGTTTTCAATTGCTGGTCCTAAAAGTAGCGGACATGATAGATATTTCTGACTACCTACATACTACCAGCCCTACCTATGTGTATAGGTAGCGATGTTGACAAGCCGGGAATAAGTTGCGGGAGACGTAAAGCACGTGTCGTTTCACCCCCCGGAAAGGTCCGCCTCACGGCTCCTGCTATGAGCTGGGGCCCTTTGTATGTGTTCACGTCAGGAGCCGGGACCGCGATGAGGTGCCTCTGCAGTATGGTCATCAAGAAGCAAACAGGCTCAGTGGTCGGTGATACGTCTGATTTGGAATACGTATGTGTATGCTCGCGGGTCTAAACGGCATGCTGGCGCGGCGCTCACTTTATGGTTCCCAGAGCCGAACCTGTTGCAACCGTTGTCTACGTAGGTAGATGGGTTACCAACTTCATCCGAGAACCTCGAAAGAGAAGGAGCCGAGAGGAATATGAAGTCGTTAGATGGATGATAGAATGACTAAGTTATCAAGTGACTTCCATTCGCGATACCTCCCGCTCGGATATCTTGGGGTTAGCTTCGCTCACCTGTCCATGGCTGCATGTCTGCATGGACCAGGCAACTTTTCGAAGTTATAGACGTCGGCTTACACACATCGACAATCCCAGGAGTTCCCATTAAGCCTGTGGTGCCATCCAATGAGATCGACCTGCCTACTTTTATAGATAAGGTCCGTACGGAAGTTTAGAATTGTTGGATCCTTCATATGGGGAACCGTTGAAAGGCTAGATTTCAGAACGGACTTTGGGCAAGTTGACGAAAACTCCAGTCACACGCAAACAGGGCACCTCATCCTTTGGCTAGTATACGCGACTGCTTATTCGGGTATACTACCTAAGTACATTGCAAGTTAAATAGCGCGATGAATGATTTCCGCCCTTTTTTCAGAGAACGCCGCGCAAACCCCACGTATTCTCCGGCCAGGGTCCGTCGTGGGAACCCTACTCTGAAGCAAAGGATATCCGCATAAAACAGGTCGACTCCACAAGAAGTGCATTTCTAAAGTACGTATGTGGTGATAAATGTTCACGTGTAAGTGCGGGCAGGGATAGACCTCCAATTCTCCTCGAATCATTCCCATGCCGCCTCGTCGAGGGCTCGTTCGCCCTGCGACGGACGATGACAAGTGTGTTTTGGTCATTGTTCGGCCCGCCGTCGATGCCGATCAGCGAGACCCAGAATTTCTAATGGGTCTGAGCGGTAGCGCAGCCGACCGGCGCTACACCGTCCACACTAGGTAGACATGTGGCGGAAATAAAACGGCTGCCTGAACGCCGGATGCCATGGGAGGGTAAAAGTCTAATGGGACGAGGTGGATGCCGACGAGCTCGTCGATGCGGTCGAGAGACCGGAATCGGTGCGGGCAATCCCTGGGGCGGGTGGGTTTGCCTCAAGACCGGCTCTCGAACGCTCACTATAGGTGGGCGAAGGTTAGGTCTTACGCCCTTTTTTCTGCACGGGGGCTGGCGGCAGAAGATCTGCTGCCAAGAGATCAACTCACTATGAGGCTCTGTCGCTGTGCACTTGGCACTTCCACTTGCCGTTGCCGGTCTTGATGGTGAACTGGACGGGCTTGCCGTCGAGGATGGTCTTGATATCCGTTCCAGGCATTTTGAGGTTTGGCTATTTGTGTATATGTACAGATAGAGTTGAGCAAGAGGTGGTGGTCGTCGACGACTGCTTTGCAAATGCCTGAAGGGCGTTGAGAGAGTAGAGACTGGTCTTTCGATATCACGGACAGGAAGAGAAAATCGGAGAGAAGATCGAGGAGAGAGGGAGGAATATATATATATATATATAATTATCCCGTCGAGAGAGGCCGTCGGAGAATCACAGATGGCCCGGAATAGCGCAGCTGTGTACGTATCTCCCACATACCGACATATGCAGATGTGGTGCCCCAGTGGCAATGAGGTATTTTGTAAGGCGCCGGTCCACTTGGTTAGGATGCCGAAGGTCATGGACGGCCTGGTGGGTACGGAGCCCCGAATGTACCTACCTAAGACGTACATCCATATACGTACATGTAGAATGCAGGCGAGAGAGGAAGCTCCTAAGACTTTGGAGAGATCCCTTTTGAGCTGCTCGATATGCCTCGTCCCGTTCCAGTGATATTAGAGCAGTCCCACCCCCACGCTACGCCTCGGATTGGTGGTTGGTGTTATCCGTCGGTATCTACATAAGGCTAGATGACTCGTGCAACTGACAAAAAAGAATCTGGACTACAAGCTGCAGGATGCGGTTTGGTGAAGTTTAGGTTGGGTACAGGTAAGCAGTGGAGTGTAGTGAACCATTCTTAACACTGACACAAAGAGGATGCGAGGTAGCTCTCGAATCTGGTATGTGCAGTCGTGGCACTAGTCGATTTCCTTCTGACTGATCTGATCGCTGCAGGCAGAATATCTTTCCGTCGCTGCAGTCCCGGGACCCGGTGGGTACTGTAGGCCGCATGGTGGTAGCAGATGGTGGTGGGAAGGGGGCTACGAGGAGTTTGCCGAGCTCGTCTCACAGCATCTGCGCTTGTCGTCACATTTAAGCACTCGGGGCCTCGGGTGCATATGCAGGTGGTCCAAGATTCCATAGGCTTTCTATGCCTTCTAGAAAGCATTTCACCATGCGCAAGTCGCCATAACAGGAAATATATAGATTGATCCCCAGCTGACGATCCCCCAAAGGGATGGGGTAATAGTCCAACTCCCCTTACCTTACCTAGTAAACTGGATTGCCGCTAAGACCCCATTAGTGATGGGCGCCGTCCACCTATTGCAGGTTCGTACATAAGTACGAGGTATATAGGGGTACATATTCGGGATACGAACTGTATACACGTAGAAGACTAAACGGTGGGATTTCTACACGGAAAGCCAAAGAGCCCACCTAGTGGAAAGCCAGCACCCAATCACTAGACGTGCGCCCCCCAGCATTCCTGTCTCGCATCTCGCGAACTTCGGATCGCTTAAGTAGCAGAGTAGACGGCAATGATGGCTTACACGCGGGCGCCCCTATTCGCACTATGCAGAGAAGAGAGCGACTTGAATCGGAATCTCTCTCACCAGCCAAAGTTAAACTTTTCCGTTCCTCTCCTCTAGTCATGACGGTGTTCAGGGCCACCGGCAGCTACGTCCAGGTGGTGTGTTTTCTCTTAATAAGTTTAACGTAAGCTCGCTGCCTCATGAGCATGACGTCTCTCTGCGTCCCTAGTGCGCGTTAATAATTTGGGCACCTCGAGCAAAGCCGACATTGCTCCTGGGGAAATGGGCCGTTTCCCTGCCCACCTCGGATAATGTACGATTCGTGCACGAGTAGGTGGTATTATGTGCGTAGGAGGCGCAATTCAACCAGGGGTCGGGTTGCACCAAGCAGAGGTCGTTGGAGAACCCCAAAACCCCAAGAAGCGGCCCCTTTTTGGCTAAAGTCGCGTGCCCGTGTGCGTCGATGCAAGACGACTCTAACTCAGAGTGAAGTCGGTTGCGGTATGCTACCTTGATTGACTCCTTTCTCTTCGCATGCCCAGGTTAGTCGCTGGGCCACATACGATAGCGTCAAATCCGCAGCTGTTACGGCTGCCCAGCTCCTTGTGAATTGTGCCTGGTCACAGTCACGCATTGTAAGGGGCTATGAGATAAATGGGGAGATACCTAGCGAGCCCGCCCGGTGTCGCGCCTAGATCTCGCGGTGATTTCTTCAAGCGGTAAACCGAGGGTAGTACGTTGTGGTGGTGTGGTGAGCGAAGTCGTTCCAGATCTTGCGTAGCAAGCTGCGGGTGTGACGGGCCTTGTCGAGGCACTCGTCGAGTCTATTTTTCCAGGGCTTCCCATAAACCTGCACATGTGGACATTGCATGGCCAATAGATCTGTGTAGCCATTTATGGTTGTGAGAAACTCGCGTTACACGTATCGGCTATCATGCGTCGTGACGTCTCTGATAACTAATACAACGTCTCTGTCAAGCTTTCCCAAGCGAGAGTTTACTGCGGCATAACTTTGCACGATGGAGCAGGTGACGATGTATGAGATATATGGATCAAAACAGTAATAACTGCTTCCGCGTTGCTAGGTGACCTGGGGTGAAGCCACTCATCCACCCAACACGCGATGTTCTAGTCCATCCCAGTTTGTAAACTAAAATCAGATCCCAAGTCATATATGGTACGCCACGCGTACAGACGTCCTCGCCTACGAACTTCTAGATGTCAGCTGTATCAACCAACCCGATCGCTGACTTGTCAGCCTCACCAGCCGCGGAGAAAGCCCTTGTGACCGTCCATGCTGCTGCTGAGCGCATCCGGCCGATACCTGATACTGATTCTCTGTATCGATATACTGTCTATATGGGTCTCGTCTCTGCTGGCGCAAGAAAGCGGATTAGGGGGTGGGGGGATATGGAAGGCTGAGACGCAGGCAAGAGAGCAGAAAGCTACAGTACGTAGACAAAGAAGAGATGGCGTAATATCACCATTGCCCCACACACATAGGAAGGCGTTACTATACCGCCAGGGATGCGACCCGAACAGGCGGATTAGAAAACAAATAATCGGTATTAAGACGAACACAGCAGAGAGTTATGCACGAGCTCTCGAAAAGAGTCTAGTGCGGGCGGCCCAGGTTTGGGGGACGGAAAAGCTTGGCAAATACAAGCAACGAGGAGGCGCTCCGGGGGTGTGGTAGGTTGATGGTGGGAAGGGGATTTGGGGGGTCCGATGGTCGCAGTTACATAGCAGATACTGCACAGGGCAGTTGGATGCGGCGGGCGATCCAGGTGTTGGCTATCATCGCCGGAGACAGGATCGTCGATGTCGCCGGCTTCGGGGGCCCGAACCACCAGGATTCTGTCATGGCTTGCTTTGTTGGCCCCCGCGTGCTAAGCTTTGTAGTTTACTACTTGACACGATTCTCAAGTCGTTAAGTGTGATTTAATTGCAGGTCTAACGTTAGATAGGTTGAATTAAGTTGACCTACATACATACGTCGATAATAGACGCTGGGATGGTCTAGCCTGAATCAGCCCCGCAGAGAGCAAGGTAAGCAATGGATGACTGGAGTTTTCGTTGGGCCTCTAAGAAGACACAAGATGAAAACCTTTACCCTCAGCTTGCCTACGTAAGTAACGTTGCCACTTGACTCCATTCCATCTAGAGCTCTTAGTATACTATTGGTACCTGGGGTACAGAACCTACGAGCTCAAAATCGTCATCCGACCTCGAAATTTCACCCGTTCGACTGCCCTCCCGCCGCAGTTCCCGAGAAATCCGTCTTGTATTCTCGTATCATGCAGAATTTGTTCACATTGTTGTACAGCCTACTGCGCAGCTTCCGCAGTCTCGAAGGATCCATCATGGAGAATCATGAGGTACCTACAACTTGGAAATGATCGCATCCGCGTACTCGTGAGTCTTCGCCTTTCCACCCAGGTCGCCAGTTAGTGCCTTCCCTTCTGCCAGGGTCTCAAATGTGGCCTTCTCGATCTTGTCCGCGTACTCGTTCAAGTTCATGTGCCTCAACATCATCATAGAGCTGAGGAGGAGGGCAGTGGGATTGGCCAGACCCTTGCCAGCAATATCGGGTGCGGATCCGTGAACAGCTTCAAAAATGGAGCACTCGTCACCAATGTTTCCGGAGGGGGTAAGACCGAGACCACCGATCAGACCAGCGCACATATCCGAGAGGATATCACCGTAGAGGTTAGGCATAACAAGGACCTTGTCGTTGTAGGGCACCGGGTCGGTAACCATCTTCAAGCAGGTGTTGTCAAGAAGCTCATAGTCAAACTCGATGCCCGGGAAGTCCTTAGCAACATCCCGGGCGGTGTTGAGGAAGAGACCGTCTGACATCTTCATGATAGTAGCCTTGTGGACCACGCGGACCTTATTGCGGCCAATCTCCTCGGCGTGCTGGAATGCGAACCTAAGGACGCGCTCGCTGGCCTCTCGGGTAATGAGCTTGATGCTCTGAACGACGCCATCAACCACGACGTGCTCAATGCCCGAGTATTCGCCCTCGGTGTTCTCTCGGATCAGAACGGTGTCGACGTTATCATATGCCGTCTTGTAGCCAGCTACGGACCGGCATGGTCGCAGGTTGGCGAACAGGTTAAAGGTTCTTCGGAGCGTAAGGTTAAGAGAAACATGGCCCTTGCCAACAGGCGTCTTGAAGAATTGATTAGCAGATAGCTACGTAGTGGCCCTGGGTTCTATGCTTGGCTTACAGCAAGAGGACCCTTGAGGGCAACTTTATTCCTCTGGATGCTCTCAATGGTCTCGGACGGGATAGTCGTCTTGCCATCCTTCAATATGGGAGTTACATCGACGGGTTCCCAAGAAACCGGGGTCTAAGATGCCATCCTTTAGTATATTGCATGCGCTCATGTAGAATGTTCTCCTACGAACCTTAGCGGCCGCAAAGATGTCCTTAACGGCTTGTGAAATCTCGGGACCAATGCCATCGCCCTCGATTATGCTGACTGGGTAGTTGCCCTAGAGTGAATATCATCAGTCTTAGTCGGCGCAAAATTTTAGTGGTGGTGGTGATGATGTCAGGCGATGCTGCGTAGCCCTGGTCTGAGTGATTTTCGTCATGGCCAGAGCTTTTTCACAGTGGTAGCGGCGGGGATGCGTAGGTAACTTTGGTTAACGAAACATACGCTGGCATCTTTCGTTCCAGTAAACTTGGCGACCCTCTCTTTAGACGAAGAGTAGTATCTTTGGTTCTAGGTTCCACACAGAATAGTTAGCGACACCTCGCGCATCCATGGAGCTCTAGGTTTGCAATCGGCAACTACCTACCTGGAAGGACAATGACACGGCGACCCGAGGGGCGGCTAAGCATTGGCGGCGCGCGGGGGCAGCAACTGCTCGAAGGGCCAGCATGGTGAAGATGTATAACAAGGAGCAAAGATCAACGATATGAGCTCCGTAAGGTTCAGCACTGCCGGCACGCTTAAACAATCAAAAGGTTGAAATTTTGGCCGTCTAAGAAATTGCACAGGTTAAAGGTCGCTAAAAGAACCTTACTTATTAGATCATATCAGATCGGAAACATGGAGCATGAGAGCGGCTTTTTTCGGAAAGGCTGGGTCCCTTGCAAGGTTGCATTTTGCATCTGATAACAGGGCAAAGCTTTTATGTAGGTAAATATTTAGACTAACGTAGGACTTAATATTGTTAGTATTCACGCCCCAAGCATTAAAAGACACTCTGACCACCTTGCGTCATGCAACGCTAGATTCTTCGTACTATGTATGTGTGTAGTGCAGGATCCAGGAAGTAGCCAAGTGCTACTGCAGGGCTCTCCAGGGTCTTGGCTTCCATGCGGCTTAACTGCAATAGTACCTGTATACTTCCTACGTACGTAGTCAGGCAGACATCAGAGTGCCTGCTACACTAATGTTAGGACGTAAATAGCAACAACAAGAGCCTGCATCTCATTGTCGCTGGATTCTCAAAGTCAATGCCAACCAAAACATACCAGCATTCCGGCATGAAACGTCTTGCGCTTCCACCGAGGAACATCCTATCCTGACCATGGCGGATTTCGATAGAAATGTGCTGGAGTTCTACCAGCTGTCAACACCATTCCCGACCGAATGGCCCGCCGATAAGGACAAGAGCGACAATTCCGATAGCGAGCAAGAGCAACAGAAAATACAAATACAGAAACAGAAACAGAAACAGAATCGCCGAAAGTCACGATACCAAGCCCTCGAACGAGCCGTCAGCACCCGCTCCAGCATCGTTGCCGGATCCGAGAAGTCGGCCAATGGAGTCAGCAACTTGGTACAGAGGGACGAGCCCGATCCCCTGGGCACCACTGATAGCGTAGTCAGGACGCTGAGGCAGCTTGGAGTCCCGATTCAAGATGACACTCGTCTGCGCAACCGCTTCTTACTATCTTCGACAAGCTTTTCCCCCGCCTTATTCTTGTCTCAGATGCATGCGACAGCCGATACCCGGTCGCTGCTGAATGGCCTCGATGTCTTATCAAAATCTATAGACCAGAAATCTGCCTCCCTAAAAGTCCTCGTCGAATCCAATTTCGAGCGGTTCGTCCGTGCCAAGGCAACTATTGACAATGTCTACAAAGAAATGAAATATCGAGGCGTTGAGCCGCCGTCTCCCGCTCGCGCTAGGGCACACTCCCGACACGCGAGCAGAAGCAGCTTCAGCAGGAGCAGTGCCAGCGGTGCTGCCTTGGGATTAAACCAGCCTGCGCCACCTGCCATCAACGACAGCAGGAAAAAGAACGCACTACTCAAGGAGAGTGACTACGGCGTCATGGGCATCAAGACGCCGTTGCTTGATGTCTCCGCGAAAGCCGAAGACGTTTGGGGTCCCGCTCTTGGTGGCCGCGAAAAGGAAGAGCATCTCAAGACCGTCTCTACCGCAATTGATCGCTACAAAGAGTATGTCGAGGCAAGCTCCAACATCGCTGATTGTATCAAGCGGAAAGACTATGAGGCTTTGGTAGAGGAGTACGGCCGCGCACGCAAATACGCGGACGACGCCCGAAAACTGGTCCAAGATCTTGGTTCGACTCCGCCCGGCGAAACTCAAACGTATCAGATACTCCTCGCGGCTCGCATGTGGTATGACGTTGAAGAACAGATTCATTACTTCAAACGGGATGTCTGGAGGAAGTTGACTTCCCTCCATAACGTGTCGAAAGCGGAGTCTGCGATCGGGCACGCCCAAGACCAGCATATGGAACTAATCAGCTTGTTACTGGAACTTGGCGTCGAGGACAACCCAATATGGGTATGGCTCTTGAGTAGATACGACTATCTGAAGGGCAAGATCACGTCGACCGCAGAGCGATCCAAGATAGAAATCGAGGTGCTTAGGCGCCGCTTGGCGAATGCGGAGAAGCCATCACCACAGGTCGTCGCTTCACATCTACGGGCCCTTGGGCGACAGTCGGTCGAGAGCAAGCCGTCTGGGCTAGACGCACCCGATGTTATTGAGCTATGGGAGAAGATATCTGCGTTCCTGTGTGCCCTGATTTCGGCCCAGGGGATCCTCGGAGAGGTCCTGGAATTCTGGCAGACCGTCGAAAGTTTTGTCGAGGGAAAGGCACAGAAGTCGTTACCTACAGGTTATAACGGAGAGTCGCGCAGCCACCATAGACTCTCGCAGCAGGGCACTATCGACCTACGAAAGGGGACTGTAGAGCTCGTTGATATGATTCGTGGTCACGTTTTCGAATTCTTTGCTAGTCCCCCGCCAGAGGACATCTCGTCATTATTCTCACCCCTGCCACCGACCTCACCTGGCACGCCTAGGTCAGCCGGCCTCCCTCCCACTCGAGATCCTCGTTTCAATTTTGACGAGAATAATCTACCACCGCCTTCCCCTGTCCGGGGAGAGGCCTGGGAGAAGTTTGCTTTTTGGCCACCAACCTCCAATTCGGTTAGTGGAGTTCATTATCTCTCCAAGATGCTGGCTATGGTCGGTTCTGGGGCGTCCGAGATGGCAAGTGTAGCTCCGGTAGGCCGAGGTGACATAACACAGCTAGAGATGCTGAAGACTCTAGTCGGTGCTGCACGTGAGAGGTGTGTTACTGCTCTCTGCGCTGCTTGGAACAAGGACGCCGAGAACATTAAGTTTGTGGAGGACTGGAAGCGTTCTAAGGAGTCCGGAGACGTGACGTGCATGCCAGCTTGCTTCGCTGCATTCGAGGGTGCCTTGCTTGTCGGGATGCAGAAGATCCTATACATCCCGGAGGCGATGGCTAAACCAGGCGCTGAGGATATTGTCCTTCCACCGCCTTCCAAGCTGCTACAGATGGTCCGGAGCCAATATGTTACGACGTTGTATAAGGCGCTCAGCGGCATGGTCGAGAACGCAGAGAGGGCCGTGAAAAAGACCGATGATGAATGGATTAATGATCCAGATGCGCCAGGAAATTCCGAGAGCGATAGAGTCTTACGGAACGCCGGCGCTGCTGATGCCGGCGATAGGGTGAGTTATTTCTCCGATACGGCCCTACCGCATTGCTAATTTAAAACAGAACGTCCGCATGCTACTTACTCTTAGCAACCTCCAAGCATTGCGCTCTCAAATCGTGCCGAATCTAAATGGCCAGTTCGAAAACGCCTTCTCGGTTAAGCTCACTGAGGAGTCAAAGACCATCAGGGATGTTCTCGGTCAGATCGATGCTCGGCTGTTCCAGAGCTACACCAAGCCCTCGATCGAGACGCTCCGGCGCATCATCCGCGCCGGCCTCGCGGATCCCGACTGGGCCGCCGCGAAGCCCACTGAGGTGAAGCCGTACATATACGAGGCGCTCCTGACGCTGGTGCTCGTGCACACGCAGGTGTCGACGACGGCGCCGTCGCTGACGAGCCAGGTGCTCTCGTACCTGCTGGAGCAGACGAGCCGGGAGCTGCTCGAGACATTCCAGCAGCGGCCGCGGTTCGACCTGGGCGCGCTCATGCAGGCGACGCTCGACGTCGAGTTCGTGGCCCAGACGCTGAGCCAGTACACGACGGAGAAGGCGTCGGCGCTGCAGGGCGAGATTTACGCGCTGCTCGACGCGCGCACCGAGAACCAGGCCCGCGCCGCCCTCCAGGACGAGCTCCCCGGCATGCGCGACGTCCTCAAGCGCCTCCGCGACCAGTCGCGCAGCGAGTTTGCGTGCTTCAAGCGGCCCCGACGCGCTCAGACGCCAAACACGCTGGAGCGCACGGCGACGGGCTAGGTGGTCGTTCGTCTTGTACAGGAGCCGGAGCTGGACGATGTAGTGGACGGTCATCACGGTCATGGGACGGCGGCAGCGGCTGTGGCGAAGCAGAGGAAGACGAAGAAGTTGCAGTCGAAGAGGACCGTCTGCGCCCTGCGCGGCAGGGACCCCTTCCACTTCACCATCCCGCTCCCGTCGCTTCCGGCGGCGACGCAACCGCCATCCCCGTTCGACGGCCCCCTCGACCTCCTCGAGCCGCATTCCGGCCGCGTCGTGAGCGCCCTCCTGGAGCCGCAGCCGCGGGTGGAAGATGAGCCCGAGTCGGTACCGGTGACGCCGGTGCCTGCGCCTGGACTCTCTAGAGGCAAGAAGATACGATGGCTGAATGGGCGTGTATGAATGACCGAGTCTCTGTCCCGGCATTGGGGCGCACTAAGATTAGAATCATCTTTAGCGAGGGAACACGGTGAGGTTATATATAGTTTTAGGGAAGGTGAGGCAATATCCAGCAGGGTCGTGAGGACAAGAAAGGAGAGCAAAGGTTATTTATTATGTGTCGGTAGCGACTAATACGCCCTGGATGCTTCAGGGTGGCTGCTTATATGAGACGATTATGAACTAACATTATACAATCACTCCCACTATTCACATGCAATGTCGAGGTTCGCGTGGTATGCCAGAGTATCACGTTATCTTCATCTCCGAGATTCGTGTTATCTAGCGGCATCAATAACCCTTCCCGTGGGCCGGCTATCTATCGATGGTATTATGGAGGCGCGCCGGTCCGCTCATAACGCTCGCTATTTCGCCCTGGATGGAAATTCGCGCATGCGTCTATCTATCCTCATCTTCCCCGGGAAAAGCATTCCGAACCACCAACTCCGAGCCGGGATTTGCAGAGGGGGACTATGCCCTGCGGGGTATAAAATTTTCTGTAAAAAGAAGGCGGCAGCGCCCTCTCGCTCGCCGTTAGTCATTATTGCATTATTCGTGAAATCGCCCGATGCCGAGTTTGAAGAGGCACGATGCCCGGCCCAGCTGAACTTCCCGCCTTTCAGGATTGTTCTTCGTATTGGTGCGAGGCAATTCTTCTTTCCCTCCCTAGGGATTTTGTAGTCTCGTCTCTTCCGGTTGCCTCTATTGTCATTTCTTGGTCTGGCAAGCGTGGTAGCCGACGCCGCGAGCGGGCTGTCGTGCATAATATGTACAGCTTGTATCTACATCTATAGTGCTGATATATAGACCTATTTGGTAGGTCATGCAGGATCAAGGTTTGTTTAGGAGGATACTGGCCCCGCCGTATATCCGACGGGACTCGGGTGAGGGTTCCTTGAGATGTGAAAGATACCAGAACCTTGCCAGACAAGAGGCCAGACCGTCTTGACAAAGGTCAAGGTATCAAAAGCGGCGCGCAAAACAGGAACTCCAGTGACCGGGAGTCGGTCGGCTGAAAATGATTTTGTTCATGGCGCATACGCAGAAAAGCGGCTAGTGGACCCGTTAGCAACCTTAACTCATGTCAACACATTGGGAGGTGATGGAAAATACTGACGTGTAATATTGAGGTCCTGGAAATACTTTCTTACGACAGGGTCTTCGTCCTCTGCTGTGATCGGAGACTCGGGGTCCGTGGAAGCAGTTCTTGGCAGGATGTGTCGGATATTGAGTAGCAGCCGTAGGAGATCACAAAGGCCGTGGCCCTGAGTCGTGTACTCGCTCGGCGGCTTCTCTAACGGCCACTTTGGGCGCAGGTTCTCCTGTTCCCAGGCTTTGAACGCCCAAGTCGTCTTCTCCACGCAATTAAGGAAAAGCATGACAGTGAGAAACATGGGAAACCCGAGCTTTATCTTGCCATCTTGCAGGTTGCGCTGGATGCCGTTAAGCAGGCTTTTGCTAGCCGCACCTGCTTTTCGTTCGGCGCCTGCGGTAAGCTGCATGCTGATGTTCGTGTACGGCTCGCTACCGGCCTCATCCTTGATCCAGTAGTCTTCGACACCATCTTGAGGCGACTTGGCCAGCATGGTCCATCCACGCTCACGATCCATCATCTCCACCATACCCCAAAGCTCGAGAGATCTTCGCAGCAACTCATCATTAGTGTCTTGTATGACTTGAACCGCAGTTTCCAAGGTGACGCGGACGTAAGGTGATGGTTCGGCTTTGACCAAGTCGGGAAGGATTTGGCGCATGTATATCTCTACCTTTGCTGGGATATCCTCCTTGTCATTATCAAGCAAGACGACCGGACCAGGAGCAACATTCTGGACGGCATTCGTATCCATACTGGATGGATAGCCTTGAAGCACTTGAAAAACGGCTTTGTGCCCTGTGTCGGGAAAATGAGAAGCTTCGACAACGACGCCACTGTTAGAGAGGTGGTGGGAGGTCTTGTATCCATTCACCCTCCTTTGAGACATGACAATCTGCACGCCGGCCGAGTAGATATCAATATACTCCGAGAGTCTTGTGCGAACACACCCAGTACGCCAGACACGTGGTGATAATACTTTCTTGCACGTGTCACACGGTGTGCCCTTGGAGCATGTTTTGCGAAGAATGCGACACCGAATACAGGCTCCGATGCGACGGACCTCTTGTACCTCCTTTCGCCTGTCAGAGTCGAACCTAGCCCTGCTATGACGGTGGCGCAGACTATCATTGGTATCCATGCGGAAGCCGCCCTTACTAAGAGCGCCTATAAAGTGCTGACCGTGATCGTTAACGGCTGCCGGCCCGTGAATGCCATCTGGAATGAGTGTCATGCTGGTCCAGGGCGAGACGGCGGGATTAAGGCTTTCGTGGGGGTCATTCGCGATCGGAGGGTTAGGAGTGCGTGCTCTTTCCGGCTCCTGATAGTCAATCATCATGCCCGGCGACGTCGCTGCGGGGGTAATGTGCTCTTCAATGGCCTCCTCGGTAAGGAGCTGCGGGTCGAGGAGTGAGTTGTGTAGTCGCGCAGTTGCGGCCGCAGCCACAGAGGCGGCAGAGGCGGCAGCAGACTGCGCGTTGGGCTCAACAGATTGGAGTAATTCGCGAAGTCGTTCCTCGGCACTAAGCTCGTGCTGCTCAGCAGCAGGTGCTGTTGGCGGTGTATCTGCCACGACCAATGTCAGTAGACGCTTCTTCCCGAAAGACAATCCCGGAAACAAATACGTACCTTCCCCCGCCTTTTGTTCCGAGCGGATTTCATAGGCCATTGGTTGGTTATCCAGGGAGAACTGCTCTTCAAGCTGGAAAGGGTTGGCGCCGGTAGCAATAGGACCAGAAACCGGGGCTGCGCAGGTAGCCTCTTCCGCTGTCGAAGAAGGCTCCGTCGCCGCTGCTGACGCTGCAGCCGCAGCAGCAATTGCTTCTCCCACAAGATCCATACTGTGGGTTGTTGGTGCTTGGGTTGTGCGTGTTAGAGAGACTCCATGGTCGTCGTGTTTCTCGCTAGCCTCGATCTGGCGCGAGACTTCGGCAAGCGTCTCTAACGGGGCCCAAATGTCGTTCTGGAAGACAGAGGATGATGAGGACATTGCTGCTGTTGTCGCCGCTGGCAGGAAAGAATGGGAGGTGTAGGGGCCAGTGGTAGCCATAGTAAGTGTCGCATTGCGCTGCTGTTGCTTCAGTGCTCGATTGGCTGCATTGTTCCCCTTGATTCCGTTCAACGCGAGGCATGCATTGATGCGCTCGCTCTGACTTATAGCGGGACATTTCTTGGTCAAGTGGTTCGTAAGACTATCTATACGGCCCTTTGGAAAGTCCTCGCCGCATGACTTGCAACGAAACTGGTAGCGATTGCTGTTGTCCTGGAGCTTCGCACCCCGTTCGAAGTGTTGCAGGATCACATAATTTGGCTTGCGACCCATCCTACCGCGGATTGGGTGCCTTGGACTAGCACCGCAAAGACGACGACGAGGTTGACGATAAGCAGAGAGAAGCGACAAAAAAAGTATGCGGTCGAGGGCGGCAGTAAATTGGTCGTTGGTGTTGGTTTATCAGGAATCACCACTTTCTACCGAATCAGTGAATCTTTTCGAATTTTCCGCGATTCGCCTCCACGGCGCGTACCTACTGGGAAGTGGGACGTACCACATAGGGATTTGACATTACCGATAAGATAGCGGGATGGGCCCACTCATGAGGTGCTATCTTGACTTTTACATATCAGATACATTGTCTAAATGGGACCATGCAGCCAGATACCTACCTATGTATTGCATAAAGGTGAATAGCGTATTTTATACATTGTACTGACGACGTTAATACCTGCACAATACGTGTCGTCGTCCTCTTTCGCATATGCTGCACCTCTCTTTGTGTTAAAACTCTATATTCAACCTGCTCCGGTTATAATGCATTTCAATGCCTACCTATATTATCATCAATTAGATTCCATTACTACTGTAGGGCTGAAAGAACTCCGACTGCTTGACAATGTTAGTGGCTGAAACTCTGTAATGTACAGTGAGGAGTGAAGGAATGCTGGTTCACTTCTGACGCTGACTGTCCTGCCCAACACGCCTAGAGGCTAGAATCTCTGTACGACGAGGTTGAATGTTCTGTTCTGGGCGTTTATTACTTAAAAGCCTCCCACGTGCACTGCGTCCATGTAATCTCAATGGCCCAGGAACTGGCGCAAGAACGGCCGATAACCGACCAGGTATTCCATCATCTCATATTAACCCCTGACCTTCCTAATAAATACTAGGTTCTACAAAGGATCGGGCATGAAATCCTACCGCCCGTCTATCCTCCGCTGCTGGTAACCCGGATAGCCGTGCGCCGATGGCCCCCTACCAGGTGAACCGAGCCCGCTAGGACCCTTAACAACGTTTTTGGATGTTGTGATCATCATCTTAGGGGGGTGCACGTGCTCGCCTTGTTCCATTCAGAGCGCGGTTTCGTTTCGCGTTCTCGATGTAGGCGGCTCAGTCTTGCAGAAGTAGAGTCATGGATGTACTTGGTGCTGCTTTGCGGCTATATGTAATGCTGTTCTTGGGACCTCGATAAATACCCGAAGCTTCACGCATGTCCAACCTACCTATGAAAACTTCTTTCGTTCTTGTAACGCATTATTGTCAGTACTTTCCATCTTTGAAATACAGCAATTGTTCTTGTCGCCTTCGAGCTGCGTTGTCATGCGTGCCGCACTTGCCTTCGGCCTGTCGATCGGTGCTACAGTCGGTCATGCTCGAGATCTCAGCGAATACGTTATACCGGACGTAGGTTGATTGAGGACGTTCAACATACCATATGACCTCTAAGCTGATTCTTATAGACTGGAGCCACCAATGGAGGTAATACTTTCCCGGGAGTAAGCTTGCCGATGGGCATGGTGAAGCTAGGGCCTGATCTACACACCGGGTCCGACTCTTACAGCGGATATCAGCCCAACGGAGTCTTTATGGGATTTTCGATGTTGTGAGTACTACAAAAATCGTCCGTCGTGACTCCTCTTGTAACCCCTACTGAGTACGACATGGTGCCGGGACTTTTTGGCTGTTGAGGGGGGTCCTAGGACGCGTATAACCGGCCAAGTTACCTAGGGAAAGGATGATTAGTAACTCAGATGTCGCAGGCACATGAGTGGGACGGGAGGAGCCCCGAAGTATGGCGTTGTGGCACAGATGCCTGTTGCTGGGGCTGTAGAGAACCCTCTCAGTGACCAGACCGTCACCAGAAGTGCACCGGACGAGATAAAGCTGGGCTACTACAAGTCTTACCTGGCAAACGGCATTTCGGTCGAGCTAAGTGCTGCGAAGAAAGCCGGCATGTACAGGTACACATTCCCGGAGAACACGACTGTTGCGAACGTCATCGTGGACGTCTCGCATGTGCTTCCTTCATTCAGAGGACAGGGTCTCGGTCAAAATTATCTTGACGGGAACATTACAGTGGAGACGTCCGAGGCCGGGGAAGTAATCCGTTACACAGGCGCCGGATCTTATGACAACGTAAGTCAGAAGCCGCTTATATAACGCGGCGGAAGCCTGATGGCTGCTAAATTGGCTTAGGGTTGGAATCGTGCGCCGAGATGGACAGTCTACTTTTGTGGTTATTTTGATGCTCCGGCAAGTTATAAGACGTTCCTGGGAACTAGCTCTACTGGGGAGGAGCTTGCAGAATACGGCAATGCGACATTCGTGGGGTCTGGCGAGGCCCGGCTCGGTGCTGTCTTCTCTTTCGACACCAAGGAGGTGAGCTCGAGGGTCGGCGTATCGTTCATCTCGCCAGAGCAAGCCTGCCAGAATGTGGACGACGAAATCCCTGAAGAGACAGCCTTAGAGGCCGTGGTCGACGATGTGAAGACAGCGTGGAATGACCAAGTCCTCTCGAAGATCACTACTACGGACACTAATGTCACCAACCTTCAGCTACTCTACTCGTCCTTATACCACATGCTCTTAGTTCCGACTAACAAGACCGGAGAAAACCCCCTTTGGACATCGACTGAGCCTTACTACGACGACATCTTTACATTCTGGGACATCGTAAGTAATCTGATCCGAGACCTACCAAAACTATATCAGGCTCACTGACAATAGTTCCGTTGCACTACTGCCTTGATGCACATACTACAGCCAGTCGCTTATGAAGAGTTCATCCGTTCTCTGGTCGACATCTGGAAGCACGATGGCTTCTTGCCTGATGCCCGCTCCTCTTTCTTCAACGGAGCATCACAAGGAGGGTCAAATGGCGACAACGTCCTTGCCGATGCTTATGTCAAGGAAGTGCGCGGTGCCGTCGACTGGGAGCTGGCGTTCGAAGCTATGGTTACGGATGCAGAGGTCGTGCCTGATAATAACAATGATCCGAGAGACCGCTCTTCGTCGACCAAGGAGGGACGCGGCGCCCTGCCGGATTGGCTCGAGTACGGCTACATCACCACCAAATACCGCCGCTCCGTGAGCCGAGCTATTGAATAGTATGTTTGCTTTGGCGGTTTGACACGTATGACAGCTAACCAATGGATTAGCGCCGGCAACGATTTTGGACTGTACCAAGTTGCCCGCGGCCTCGGAAAGGAAGAGCAGGCTAGAACATATCTCAATCGATCCCGGAATTGGCGGAACCAGTGGAACCCAGACATGGAAGCACTCGGCTTCACCGGCTTCCTTGGTCCTATAGACGAAGAAGGTAACTTCATCGACCAGGACCCGCTAAGCTGTGGGGGTGTAAGCAATATCTCGAGTTATTCCTTTCCCCATCTTCTTTAGTTCGAGGGCACAAATTTCCAAATGTGGGCTTTCATGAGTCGATGGCTCTCGAAACACGTCTCACGGGCCCCGATTATTCACCCAATTGACCAGATAGGGCATTTGCTGACTCCGGATGTTGTAGTGCTACTGGGGAGATGACTACGTAAGTTGATGCCACGTGCTACAGGCTCCTTCCGGTGATGACGCCGTCGCCTGGGCTCGATATATACCCCACGTGATCTCCAAGCGTTTACTGAATTTGCCTCGAATAGTATCAGGGCCTGCCCTTCGAATACTCGTTCAACGCGCACCACGACATTGAGACGCTGGTCGAGTACTGCGGCGGCCCGGAGAACTTCACCAGCCGGCTGCAGGCGCTTTTCGACAACGGCCTCTTCAACCCCGGCAACCAGCCCAGCTTCAACAGCCCCTACCTGTTCAACTACGTGGGTCGCCAGGACCTCTCGGTCGAGACCAGCCGCGCCATCGCCAAGAGGTATTACCGGCCGACGCCGGACGGCCTGCCGGGTAACTCGGACGCCGGCGCCATGGAGTCCTGGATCCTGTGGGCCATGATCGGCCTCTACCCGGTCACCGGGCAGACAACGTTCCTCATCGGCTCGCCGTGGTTCCCCGACCTCGCGATCGACCTCGGCGGGGGGAAGAAGCTGGAGATCACAACCACGGGCGGCAGCGAAGAAGCCTACCAGGTGCAGTCGTTGCGGGTGAACGGCCGCGACTGGGACAAGAACTGGGTCGCCTGGGAGGACGTGTTCGCCAACGGGGGGACCATGGACTTCGTGCTGGGCCCCGAGCCCGCGGACTGGGCCACCGGTCCGCTGCCGCCGAGCCCTGCTTCGGAGCGCGCTTAACGGAACCATACTACGATCGCCTAACTTAGATGGTGAGCGGACGGTCGTAATATTTTAGTGAGTCGCGTTTGTAGGATAGTCTGCTCGCCCTGCGTGGTGAAGTTTATAGTTGGGATCCCTAAATAATTCGTGAGGCTACACAAGGGGTCCGATAGCCAAAGTATTGACTCTGATATACTGAAGAAGTACTTTCCCCAACGTCAGGCTTCCTATTCGGTGCTTGACCGTTGAAGTGCACTGTCTTTTTCTTTTTCCACGAATCGCCCTATTGCCATCGTCAGGGTGGCTCTGATTCAGCGTTCTGGCGCGTAGAACTTTGGCAGGACAAAATAAGGGGCTCCATACTGAACACTGACATTCCCAGACAAAACGACTGACAGGTACGGCGATGACGGGAGTCCATACATATAAATTCCAGAGTAATGAAGGTAAGGGCGAGATTCCGGCAGACGTCCAGCACTACGTTCTCAGGTGGTTGACACAAAAATTCGCGCACTTTCAAAGAACCGTCCAACGACTCCTTGAATAATAACTTGTTAGTTTCAACAGACAAGTATATACGGAAGAAATCAGGCTGTTTCCAATTATTCCTTTTACTTAAATATTATTCTTTTCTATTTTTTAAATTTTATGTCTTTATATAAAAATTGTTTGCAAAGCCTTTGGATTATTTAACAAGCGCGAATTTTTATGGTAACAACTCAAAAGCCAATTTTTTGCAAGGTCGAATGGGCTCAAGCCTTATTTTCCACGCTTAGCCAAATACACAGAAAATCATTACACGATGTAAGTTGCACGATAGATACTATACCCAGTATCTTCGAACACAATGACTGATCAATGGTTTTCACGGTTAGGATAGATTGATACCTTAGTCCCATAGAGCCTCACTCTGAAGCCGACTGCTAGGCCCCCGTAAGCACGCAATTTCTCGACTGATATCGGCTTAGGAGGCTCCCATGCGTGGTTGCCGATAAGCTTCGAACCTGATGAACCCTATGCCCGTTGGCTCTACGGTTCGGCAGGGTAAAAAAAATATGACTCAGGAAATGTTAAGCTTTGCGCGGTAAACCTTGAAGGCAATCTTGAAGGCAAACCTTGAAGGCAAACCTTAACTGCGTATAAAAGGCTGGCATCTTTCCGAGCCTTCGCCAGTCTTACGGCTTCTCGAGTTACCCAAGACAGCATGCCGCGCAAGTCCGAATATGCGATACCGGTAATTTGTAACTGCGGGATTTCCACAGAAACCGTCTTATTAACGGTATATAATTTCCACAAAATTACCGGACGAGCTAAGACTATCGATATTACTGTCGATCCAAAAAATCTTTCCCAAAAAGATCGACTTCGGCTTTTAATTTTCGGATACGATTTGATTTACGAAAGTGACGGTAATCGATCTTTGCAAAAGTGTATGCCGGAGAGTACAACGATTATGAAGGGATTATCCGATTACTGTCTTCCCCTTCCAGTTTCGCCAGTAGTCCCCTTATAGTCGTTATACTTTTCGGCATACACTTTTGCAAAGATCGATTACCGTCACTTTGGTGAATCAAATCGTATCCGAAAATTAGAAGCCGAAGTCGATCTTTTTGGGAAAGATTTTTTGGATCGATAGTAATGTCGATAGTTTTAGCTCGTTCGGTGATTTTGTGGGAATTGTGTACCGTCAATAAGACGGTTTCTGTGGAAATCTTGCAGTTACAGATTACCGGTATCGCATATTCGGACTTGCGCGGCATGCTGTCTTGGGTAATTCGAGAAGCCGTGGGAACTCTCAGATAAGTAGCAAGATAGAACCTTATACTTAGTACTTAGATACGCTTATCGCAAATTATTTTTTAGTGCAGTGGCTAGCTAGCTGATAATTAAGAGTCTCAGACATGCTCCACTAAGTGGAGGTCTACCGTCCCAGCTAAGGCCTACTAGCCTGCACCTGACCACTTACCCAAAGGGTTCGAGTTCGATCCAAGCACGAAGAACTGGCCATGATTTAAATACGAGAGCCATAAGATGGTATCAACACAGTTACTACCTGATCGCTAGCCACTAAGGGGGTGTGTCAGATAAGTAGAGCAATAAGCGTGCACTTATCAATTCAGTCTTTTGGTGCAGTGGCTAGCTGACATTCCCCCTACCCACGAAAGGGCGGGGCTGCAGAAAAACTGGCTCGGAAATACTGGCCCACCCACACCTCCGCGTTTTTCACAGCATTTTTAAGCCCACACGGCCCCCCTTAGTATTCCGATCATTTGGGACGCGCGAATTTTTGTGTCAACGACCTGGTTTTATAGGCTATCTGCATGCCGTTTCGTATATAAGTGTCTCAGACAGCTCGTCAGGCAGCCACCTAGTAATCCCCTACTCTATTCTAGCCACCTCGTTCTTACATATGTGGATAAAAGCTTTCTGGCGACACTACACTGATGTTAGGCCATCAACCGTACATGTACATCTGAAAAAGGGGATAATCGTCAGTGTAAAGGTGGCAATCTTTGGGAAACACATGCAGTAAGGATGCAGTAGGTGTGTGCGGATTATTTATTTCAATTGATCAAACATGCTCATAACGCCCCAACAAAACACCTCGCTTTGTATGCTCCTCACAAGGGTATCTAACATATTGACTACAATTATCAACGACGCCAAACGTTCCGAAATTCATCTTCGCCGTCGATTCCATAATGGGGGCTCCGCATATCTTCGCCAGCTGTTGGATCGTTCCATGGATCCGGCTCACGGGGAGCCGGCTCCCCCACTTCGAGATCTAGATCTTCTTCCTCGGCTTCCTCGATGAGGATCTGCGGATCGCTCGTAGTGAGGAGAGGAGCTCCCAATGGTCCCTTGGACTGCGTCTCCTCGGAGACTTGGGCGGTGGGTTCTGGTGGAGGCGAAGGCGATGATCGTGTCTGCTTTTCCTTACCCTTTTCCTTCTTCTTCCCGCCGGTTACTGAGGAGGCACTCGCAGCGGTCTCTGGTTGTGGCCTATTACTGATACTTATTGATGAGTCGGAGCGGGCAACACTCCAGGCTCCACTGTTAGCCTGATACGCAGTCGGGTGCGGGGTTATCCAGAGGTCTCGAGACGGCACATTCGCAGTAATCACAGGGTACTGAGGCAACTTTAGCGGTGGACGAACAAATAAGGGTGCAACTTACGTTCCAATCCCCAAACTCCAATTCCCGAGCCTTGCCGTAGAGAAGCTCATCGAAACGGTCCAATTGAGCTTCACCAACCGAGCCTTCTGTATACTTGGGCAAAGGTTCCCCGGTGCTAGGTCCTCCGGTCGAATTCAGAAGAGGTGTATTCGCGCTCATCTCACCCCTTACCTCACCAGGTTTTGGGATCCAGTATTTCGCCTCGCCGCCTTTCTTGTACCTCATGCCTTCCTTCAGCCTGGCGAACCGTGAACTCGAGTCCTCGTGGGCAATGACCTTTCCGCTAGAGTCGAATACCCTATAACTATACTTGTCGCCCCTAAAGGTCTCTTTCGAGTCTTCGATGAGGTCGACGACACCGAAAGCATCCCTGAAAGCGTACTTGACCGGTAACCTGGCAGACGAGACCGTGTTATCTGCATAATCATGCCAAGAGAAGGCATACCAGTGAGCCACAGCAAAGGCGGGCATCTCGATGCAAATCAAGGCGTCCTGGATAGCAGCTGCGAGATTGTCCTGGGTATATCCCTGAACGTCATCCGGGATCGCGCCCAACCAGACAAGAATGGATAGGAAGAAACCTTGCCAGTAAGAGGCAAAGATGATGAGCTTAATACACAGAAACTTGGGGACGGGCCGGTAGGGTTGCAAGTCATTGTGCATGCAGACCCAGAAAAGGCCAAGGGAGTACAAGCTGACGGTAACACTGATGTTGTAGATGATGCCACTCCAGAGATAACCCGAGCTTAGGCCTATGTAACCCTCTTGGTAGATGCCAGCAGCCTTCATGATAATGGTAGCAAGAGATAAGATGGGTTTCAGCCAGGCATACTGGAGGATGCCTCGCTTGACGGCCAGGAAAGTGTGTGGGTCAGAGATGTCGACTTTCGGTAGCACATGGTTTAGCGGCCAGAGATGGTGAACGGGCGCGCGGCCATGGGTCATTATTATGAGGGCTCTCTCGCCATCAAGGTAATTAATGAGAAGTTGGAAAAAGGTATAAATAGTGAAGGCTTCATAGATGTCTCGTATGGGGTCTAGGAAGGAGGCTGCTGTCAAGGACACCATGCTGACCCAGGAGCTGATGGAGTATATCGGGACCCTATCATGGTAAGAAGAGGATAAACTACTGGGAGCACGCTAAGGGCGCATATGCCTTACATTAAGAGTATCCTCACGACGTATCGCTGGAGAAGCGGCTTCCGATAGTTCTTTCTGGAACCGTATTAGGTTTCGTCACAATGTAGACGGGGGGAACTTGGGCCTTCGAACAGTTGTAACCATATTGATCTGCGGAGAGATGGGATTGATTAGCGATTTACCAGACGTATCAAAACAGAAAGAGAAGTCCTCACAGTATGGATAGGAGGGTTGCTGCTAGAGAGAAAGTTCCTGCTACGACGGTTGTCGCGTATGTGAACTTTTGACCGGTACCGCCAGCCATGTTGCCGGTGGATTCGTGCTGGAATTGTGTATTCGGGTCATGGAATCGAATTCAGCTCGGTAGCATGATGTTTGCAGATATCTGTCGGGCAGGCGAAATAGCAGGGGGCGATGCGTGGCAAGAGATTGTTGTGATCGCTTCTAGTTAGACTGGAAAGAATGCAGACTGTATAGAAGTTAAGGTGGTGCTGGATTAATCACGATGTCAGGACGCTGACGTTGAGTGCCTGCCCGCCCTTCATATTCACATGGGACAATGTTGGCTCATAGCGCGGGTACTGTACCTTCGAAGTACAGTGAGTCTTTGGAACTAGGCCTCTCTACATACATTTAATAGCTACATGTATCTGCTTAACGGGTATCTGTGTGTACATATATTCACTGGGTAGGTATGTATTACCTCTGTACCTAGGCTGGTAGGTACCAACGGATGCTCGTCGCGTCATTCACTAAACGCGTGGTGAGCTACCGGTATGTACAAGGTAGGTACCTCTTACTTAAGGGACCTACCCGAGCTTTACAAACATGTCTGCAAGAAGTCGATATCGAAGGACGACGACTGGCATCGCGCATTCACCATCTACAACTAGTCAACGGCGAATCTTCGAATTCTTGTCAACTCGGCCGGTCATATCACAATATCGGGACGTTATCGCGAAGACTACATGTCTTCTTAGTTTTCATACTATGGACTCGGGCGCGCCATTCTCAGCTAGATGTTGTGGATAGGAGCCAATCGACTTAATTGCTGGGAGCTCGGCCAGGTCTGAAGCTGCGATGGACAATGTTGGGAGCCCCGGCGACAGCCGTGTGTATCCTTGGGCGAACTTCAATCCGTACGTAGTCGTAGTCCCGACGATCCCTGCTGTCATAGGAGACTCGAGGGACATTTGCTAATACACTCTCCAGCGCGTTCCTAGCCTACGCCATAGTCTCTTGTCTACTGTAAGCCCCTAATACGAATACGGACTGCGCTGTTCGTCTGGAGAGTTCTGACGCGCTGCCTCAGGGCTATCTTCTTCCTTCTGTACTTTAACAGAGCGTTTGCTTCCGTCGTCTCACGCCTAATCCGAGCATACACCTGGCACCGCTATCGAATCTATATAGACTTCCAGGCAATCCAAATCTCTCTCCTCGCCGGTCGAGTCTTTTTCGTCGGTCTCCGCTATCACGGAAACAACGAAACGATACTCATCCAAAATGGCTATATTACGTGGTCGTACTGGCTTCGCAGAGTTCGAGATGCGAGCATTGACACCCCTGAAAAGCCTCACCGGTCTGACGACGGTGCCACCACTTCTGATTCCGATGCCAAGAAGGCGAAGCTGCCCTGCCGTATTAGCGTGAACGTATCCGGCGTGCAATGGTTCGTCTATAACCGTAGTGCTGCCTACGATGCAATGCTCGATGCGATAACCGTCAGTTCTAAGGTCGACAAAGGCGCTATAGACGGAACAGAAGGCTTAGCGAAAGGCCCAACGAAACCCCGACAACGGAGGTACAAATCTCCCGAGCACGTCGACACCAAACAACCCCCTGGCGATGGCTTTCATAGCGAGAAGTCTCCTGTCGAGGGTCGCTATCCGGGTGCATCCCGTTCGGACTCGGTGCTTGATAACGGGGAGGACAGAGCAAATGCGGGACACGAGCTCCCACTGATGCTGCAACTTTTCCCAGTTCGTTTCCATTGCAACAAGGCTGCGCTGGTTATGGGAAATGAGAATACTAAGGCTGTCTTCATTACGAAGGCCGACTCTGTATCCGGTGAGATAGACGCGGCCCGCTGTTCGACGCCAGACCCTTACCGGCAACTCTTCAAGATCCAAATTGAGCATCCTGTAGTGGAGATGAGGGAAAACGAAACCTACAAGGAGGATCAATTTTCCAGGGCCGTAAGAGAAACGCAAGTGGCATTGGACTCCGGCCCCGTTCAGCATCGCCTATTCTTTCGAAGGCAACGCCGCAAGGTCCTGGGCCAATTACGGAATCTCGTTCCCTATTGGAGAAAATCGGTCGAGTCCTTTTCCACGAATTCTAGAGATGGTGGAGGAGTCGCCGACGCTCACGTACCGGGTTCAAGTCAGTGGCAGGGTCTTTCGAGGTACCTCAATGACGACGATGCAGATGACAAGCTGCGATGGTCTTCGGTCGAGTATGCTGCCGTAAATACCGTAGTGGACAGCCCTGAAGCAACTTTGACGCTCCTATGGGACGTTCCCGGGAGAGTTTCCCGGAGTCACGGATCGAATGGCTCATCGGAAGACGAAGGGACTCGCGAATCTATCAACGGCGCCGCAGCTCCTGCCTGGCAGATCAGTTTGTCCTTGGGAGGCGGAGTAGTTAACTATGGCCCATGGGCAGACAGGCAGCGGGCTGAACTCCAGAGGGTCTTTTTTCCGAGTCTTAACAAAGACGCAATTCCTGCGACGAAGCTCCCGGTTGGCGCTGATCGCGTGCCAACGGTTTTTAACTTCTATGTCGAGCTCGATGAAGAAGTCATTGTGCGGGTGCCTACGCGCGAGGACTCGAAGAACTGGAGGTGGAAGAAGGAGGCCGCCACACTGAGGCAACATAGCCATCAAGAGCAGCGCCGAGATCACGGTCGCGAACGTAAGTCGGCTGGCACTAATACCGCCACTCGGCAGAGGCCTTTTGGATGGCTAGATATCAAAGTTGCTGCCAATTCCACTGTATCATACTCTATGGACATGCTAGCGGGCCCTGCTGGCTATTCGAACACCTTGAAAATTGACCTGCCGGCTACGGAGGTCTCGACAAGTGTCAACCATGGAGTACTGTGGAGATCTGGCGCTCAACGCATCTCCTGCGACCTCTCTACGCCCCTCCGATGGAATGGCCTCCGTACCTGGCGTTTCGCCGTGGACTCTGATGAGCTTGAACTCTTTATTCTGCGAGATCACATCTTCCTCCTCACAGATCTCATTGACGATTGGGGAAGCGGCCCCCCACCAGACTATCTTCTGTTCACCCCTTTCAAATATCTCCTAGATGTTAAATTGCACAATCTCAAGCTGTATCTAAACGTCAACGATGTGAATATTGTCAATAGCCCGACCGACTTCGCCGATAACACATATCTTGTCCTCTCCAGCCCCTGCTTAACAGCAGGTACATGCATATCGCTAGATACCTACTGGTCAGCAAAAAATGCTATACCTCTAGACATCCGAGCCGACAACTTGAATATCAGTCTTCATGTGCCTCCATGGAATACACAGGCGTCCTTTCTCACTTGCAAGGACGTAGGCCGGTTGGAAAACCTGATTGCGGACGGCAAATATCATTACAACGCAACTACATCCTCGGCAAACATCGACACTCTGGTCCTCAACGTTAGCGGCCAGTCGCCTACGCTTTACTTGTATGGTTTCCTTGTTCGCTACTTCCTACAACTGAAGGACAATTACTTTGGCGACCACATCCACTTCAAGACCCTTGATGAATACCAACAAGCGCTCCGGGCTGAGACCAATAGCCCGGAAAGTGCATCTGCGAACCGACCTCCTCACAAAAAGTCAAACGATTTAGACATCATTTTAAGTGTCCGTGCTGACGATCCGCGGATTCTGTTGCCTTCCAATCTATACTCTGCGCGTCGTCATGTCCAAATCGAGGCTGCCGCTTTGTCTGCTGACCTCCGCTTCACCAACTATTACATGGACCTCGACTTGTGTTTGAGCCCCTTGAGCCTGTCATTGGGGAACGATGGGGACGCCACTACCCCTGTCAGTGCCGCTTCACGGACGCAGCTGTTCGTGGACGGGCTCACTATCTTTGGGCATCGCTTGTTCGGGTTGCCTCCTATTGAACCGACGTACCTTTGCAATTGGGACTTGTCTGTCGGGGCCGTCACGGGGGAGTGTTCAGCCGACTTCTTAATGGCTCTTTTGCGCGGCGGCAAGGCATTTGGCTTCTCGTTAGACGACGACGAGAACGCGTTGGTGACGTATTCATCCATCGTCGTGTACGACGTCACATTCATAAGGGCTTTTGTTCAATCAGTTCGGATCTGGTTACATGTGGAAGAGGCTGCTTTTCTATTTTCCACTGGATTGATTGACGTGAACTATAACGACTGGGCCAGAACGCACTACTCTAGGCGTGCTGACATCAGCGTGCCTGACCTTGAGATTGCGTGCGTAAATTCGGAATCTGCGTCGAGGCATACGGCTCGGCCGCATTCTCGAATACAGACCGATGCACTCCTTCGGACAAGCATCCGCTTTGCACTGGTGGGAAGAAAGCATGATTTCATGCAAGCGAGGAAGTTACAGCAGGAGCTCGTGCGGCGCCACGATCAACGGACTCATCGGGCAGGTTTCTTGCTTTTGCCAGGATTGCTCGATGATTATGTACCTGACCAAGTCGACGTCCCAGCACAAAGCGTACCGCCTGTCCCTCAACCAGCGATATCCGGGCCCACCGCCGATGATCATAAATCTCTCTCGTCCAGCGCTTCCTTCAGGCGCCATACAAGGCTCCGCCAAAAGAGCTCCTTCCTCTCGCTGTCTAGTTCCAACAAAGGGAGTGTCTTGCAACCTCCTTCGGTTCGTTCCGCCCGAGGGCGTCGTTCCATCGGCCAGACTACTTTTCATTCTCTAGTAACCAACAATAGCGATATACAACCACAGACGGCTCAGCGCGAATCAATAGGTCAGCGTGGTGCCCCTAACCCGCACGATGAGGCCGGAGAAAGGAGAGACCCCCTCCATAGTACAGTAGCATTTTCGAGTCAATATTTTGCCCCATTTTTCCCACTCGAGAGCGTGCGCCCCGATTCGAGGGAAGCGGCTCTGCAAAGTATAGAGTGTGATGAGGGTAGCGATGAGTTGGATTTCACATTCGGTTTGGAAGATATCGATCCAAACCTACTCAGTCAGGATTCCGTTCATCAGAGCTTCCTCCTAGAGTTCCCTCCTGGGATCACTGCTTTCGTCAACGCGCCGTCGTTGCCGCATATCGCGTCCTTGCTAAGCGCGCTGCAACCAACGGAGCCCGAGGATATTTTAGATACCCTCCAGGTTACTACAATGTCGGACATTTTTGATATGCAGAAGAGACGGGTTGTCCAGGGCCGCATCACAGAATTCCTTGTGCGGCTACCCCGAGCAAGTTTTCGCTTTCTGAACTGTTCGGGCTCCGACGCTTCTGCTATCTTGCAAAGCGAGCAAGATCAGTACGACGTTACACTGAAAGCATTGGCGCTCGCAGTACGATCTGAAGTGCATGATCAACAGTCCAACGAGGATTTTGAGCCTGGAGCTTCTCGGCTTTCGTTTAATCTTAGACTTGCTTCTGCTGATATTTCGGCTGCCGAGCGCCTCGCGGACACAGACGAGACACAGGCTGCCGTTCTAGCGGGAGTTGAAAGCGTCATGGTATCGATGGGCACCAAAGAAGTGTCCTACCTAGATGTAGACGTCGGTTCCCTTCGCACTGTTTCGTCTTCAGGAAAGATCGAATATCTTGCCTCTCTCATCCACAGGACGAGTGTTCTTGCATCAAAAATGGGAAAACTCTTTAGCTCGACAGTCTCCAAAGAGGATGAACGGCTGAGGCAATTCACCTACCGAGTGATCTCTGAAGGACAAGGAGCTAGCGATCCTTCCTTCGTCGTCCGCCCTTCAGCCGTCTTGCGGGCAGCGCCTGACCATTTACGTACTTGTGATTCTTGGAAATTGGTCACAAGGCTACGTCAAATGTGGTCTGCTCTGGATCGGAACACCAAAGAGGATGTTTCACGTGACTGTCTGTATGGTTCTTTCGAACGACCCGCCAATGTTAGGGAGCAAGTTATGGCAGCTTTCGAGCGTTGGAGGAGCTGGGACTTAGACAACGTCGCGCACACGGTGATCTTGGACAACATATTTGGCAAGAGCCCCGACTCTGCCGGACCGGCTACCGACCGAGCCCCGTTCATGTCAGTTGTCAGAGTACGAGGGATACAGTTCGTCCTAGATCCTGGTCCCAAACAGAATCAGATTTTCCTCGTCGACCTAACCGTGAGGGGCAAGGAGAAAATCCCAGGCAGAGGAGAAAGTCACGGGGTTTCAGGGACACCCGAAGGTCCTTTGACTGTTGTGAACATATTCTGCAGCCAGGCCAGTATGAATCTCAACTGGGAGCTCTGTAGGCTCGCAGATGATATGCTGAAACTCTACAAGGGGAAGGATGCCAAGGAATCCGCAGAGGAGTATACAGCGATTTCTAAAGCACCCAAATCCCAACCGTCCCAGTCGCCAAGATCATTCCATGTGGTAACAGTACTAATGCTTGGCTCAATCTGCCTAGAGACCGTCAATTTAGTCGCTGAAGCTCAAAGCAATGAGCTCAAGCTTTCGGTATTAGCGACAAATCCAGCACAAGGTATAACGAGCACGAATATGATCCTGGGGTGTGATACAACCACAACCAAACTACGGAGCCAGTCCCAGAGTCTCGTCAGCCTTCGTCTGAAAAGACCGAGTGTCTTCGTCGCGCATGAGCTATCTGTCGATGGGGGTACAGCAATACACTCAGTAAAGGCGACGGCGAGCAGCCAAGACATGAGGCTGCTCGTTAAGCAGGATCCTATTGTGCTCTCAGAGGTGGTAGATATGCTGGTCCGGGACGAGGCGGCCCAACTTCATGAGCTGCAGCAACAATTTGCGTCTTCTTCTCCGTCTCAGAACCAGAAGCCCAAAGTCACCGAGCGCCTCACAACCTTCCGTGTTGATTTAGCCATGTTTCTAGAGTCCTATACGATTACCGTGCCGCTTCTCCGGTCGCTCACATACACCATCAAAGGCGTCGTATCTCGGGCTGCGATGGCTGCGAACTTTGGCAAGGAAATCACTTTGAACTTCGACGTCAAGGAGAATTCGCACGAGATGCAAATCAACATCAACAACGCTCCGCGAACTATTTCTCTATTGCAGATACCGCCAACGAATGGCCGCGTGACGAGTCGTATGGCTCCCGGGGAACATTCCATCACGGTATTCGCTTCCCTAGAGCTTGTCCAGCTAGATGCTTCAGCTGTGTATAGCTTGTTAGCCGCCCTCAACCGTCCGGAGATTTCGAGTACCATCAGCGATCTTCAACAGCAAGGCAGAGTTATCAGGGAACATGCGAATGAAATCTTTGGACCATCGAGCGCGACGGAGTCAGCGTCGCCGGTATCTAACGATTCAACTTTGACCTACGTTGTTCACAGCACCCTTGCTGGTATCCAGATCTTCAGCACCACGCCGCTCTCTTCAGACGTCGAACCATCAGCGCGCTTATCATTCTGCTTGGATAGTGTGCACTTTGAATTTGCTAATAAACTTGATCATGGGCCGATTCTGGATAGACCAGAAGTGCACATCAACCTACGCAAATTCTCGTTTGATATCGAGAAAGGGTCCGCCGAGAGGATGCGATCGTGCGGCAATCTAGCCGTCAGCGCTCTGATTACCGCCACCTCGAGAGAATCGGAGGATGGCGCTAATTTGAGGGCTATTGACTTCGAATCCAATGGGCTAGAGGTCAACCTATCACCCGAGACCGTCTCTACCTTTGTTGATGTTCTCGGCTACATGGGCAACAGGATCAAGGATCTGGATACCTCTCGCGAGCTTGAGTACTTGCGGAAATTGAGGCAATCCAGACCAAAGATTACGATCAACGACAACGAAGAGGAGGAGCCGGAAAAGGATATTTTCGATTCGTTCCTAGCGTCGATTATGTATTCCTTCGTGATGCGCGATATTCAGGTCGCCTGGCTCGTTTCGAACAATCAAGAAGCCGTGAGAGGTGAAGAGGACCTCGTTCTCTCTTTCAAGAAAATCGAGTTTACTACGAGGAGAAAGAAGACAGCAAAGCTAATTATTGAGGACCTTCAACTGCAGATGGTTCCCCCGGGCCAGGAAAGACCCCACAGGTCATTAAACGCTGCATTCCTGCCGGAAGTGATCTTGAATCTAGCTTACGTGTCGACTTCCGGCGCTCGCCGGCTAGCTTTCCAGGCGATAGGAAAGCCTCTAGATATTCGCCTAACCTCTGCATTTATCATTCCGGCGTCGCATCTCCAAAGCTCCATAAGCTTGTCTACGAAGAATGTAAGGCAAGCCTCAAGGTACTGGGCCCCAATCGTGCTGCCGGATAAGCAGCCGGAAAAGCTCTCCGGGCAGGCGACAGAGACGACCCGGTCACTATTCGGGAGCAAGAGACTCGAATCGCTCTTGATAGATGCGGATTTCGCGGGAGCCGTGGTACACCTATCCGCGAAGAAACCTGTCTACTCGGATGATACAGGGCTGAGTGCCAGTCGTCCGGCGCTGGCTGGTAAATACGGGCAGTTCAGCAATGATGAGTCCGGCAGCAGCACTGATCTCCGTTCTCCTGGTCTCGCCTTGAAATTGGAATATCGAGACGATGGCCAAGAAGACCCGACACTGTATGGAGAGGTCAAAGTGGACGCCTCGCGCAACAAACTGTATCCATCAGTGGTTCCTCTCATCCTGGATATCACGTCGAGCATTAAAGAAGTGGTGAGCGACGACCAAGTAGACTCGCCACATACGCCTTCAGCGCCCAGCGAACCTTCAGGCGATGCAAGGTCTAATAAGGTCGACAGTGATAACATTTTGACGGCGGATCCGAGCGCAGTTTTGGGGCGCATGAAACTGAACCTTGGTCTGCGCATTTGCAGGCAGGAGTTTACCCTAAGCTGCGAGCCCATCGGTCGAGTTACTGCCACGGCCTGTTTCGAGGATATATATATTACTTGTAACACTGTCCACTCCACCGAGCACGGAAACTTCTTTGCCATATCAGGTACTTTCAGCAACTTTCACGCTGCCGTGCAACACGTGTATTCGCAGGGTTCTACGGCCAGCTTCGCGGTCGACTCTCTCGTGCTATCCTTGATGAACAGCAAGCATGTTAGCGGAACAAGCGGGGTGTCTGCTATACTCAAAGTAAGTCCGATGGCAGTGGCTATCAACGCGAAGCAGCTACAAGACTTCCTGCTCTTCCGTGAGATCTGGCTTCCTAGTGAAGTCAGGCGGAGTTCTTCATTACCCCTAGAAAACGTCGCGGCAGACGTGACGACACAAGGCCATCTTATGCAGAGATACCAGCAGGTTGCCGCCACCGCGGCCTTCCCCTGGACCGCGACAGTATCGATCAGTGGACTTGACGTCGCTGTTGATCTGGGCCAGGCGCTGGGCAAGTCTAAGTTTGGTATTGAAAACCTGTGGCTATCTTCCAAGAAGACGTCGGATTGGGAGCAAAACCTCTGTCTAGGCTTCAACCAAATCGGAGTTGACTCCACCGGCCGATTAGGAGGCTTCGTTGCACTTCAAGACTTCAGACTCCGCACCTTGATTCAGTGGCCAGAGCGCGAGCGTGCTTTAAATGAGACACCGAGGATCCAGGCATCTATAGGTTTCAGTCAGTTCAAGATGAAGACTGCCTTCGACTTCCAAGCATTCTTGATGGCTGATATCAGGTCGCTGAATTTTCTCATGTACAACGTCCGCCAGGACAGAAGTGCGAAAGGCGATCGACTCGTGGCGACTCTCGACGGAGACGCGGTCCAAGTTTTCGGCACGACGTCATCTGCTGCTCAAAGCGTTGCTTTGTGGAAGGCTATCCAAAGACTCATCCAGGAGAGAAAGGCCAGTTTTGAGATGTCACTGCGAGATATTGAGAAGTTCACGAGAAGCAAGTCGACGGCAAGCCAAGAGCAAAGCCGACGGCCTAATCCAAGCAAACCAGCGCCAGATGATTCAGTTGCGAAATCCCCAATATCTCTCGACACGGATGTGGTTGTGACGTTGAAGGCTCTCAATCTTGGTGTCTTCCCAAACACGTTCTCGGATCACCAGGTGTTCAAACTAGAGGCTCTTAACGCACAAGCAAGATTCGCGGCCAGCATAGAGAGAAGGCGCATACACAGTATCCTCGGCCTTACTCTGGGTCAGCTGCGGATAGGCCTCGCCGGCGTCCGGCAGGAGGCGCCCAAGTCGGTCAACGAAATCTCGGTCGAACACGTGGTGGCGAGCGCCACGGGCTCGCGCGGCGGCACGATCCTCAAGGTCCCCAAGGTGCAGGCCGTCATGCAGACCTGGCAGCAGCCCGACTCGCGCACCATCGAGTACATCTTCAAGAGCGCGTTCGAGGGCAAGGTCGAGGTCGGCTGGAACTACTCGCGCATCAGCTTCATCCGCGGCATGTGGGCGACGCACTCGAAGGCGCTGGCCACCATCTGGGGCCGCGAGATACCGGCCATGTCGGCCATCAAGGTGACGGGCGTAGGCCTGGAGTCCGGCGGCGACGGCGGACGCGACGGCGCCGGGGGCCGCGAGCGCCAGCAGCAGAAGATCACGGCCGAGGTCAACGTCCCGCAGTCCAAGTACGAGTACGTGCCCCTCGAGCCGCCCGTCATCGAGACCCCGCAGCTCCGGGACATGGGTGAGGCCACCCCGCCGCTCGAGTGGATCGGGCTGCACCGGGATCGCCTCCCGAACCTCACGCACCAGATCGCCATCGTCTCGCTTCTCGAGTTGGCGGGCGAGGTCGAGGAGGCCTATTCGAAGATCCTCGGGTCGTCATGAGCGCTGTGCTGGTCGGGTTAGGCAGGGAGGAATTGAGAATCCATTCGTATACTACCTCACTAAGATATGAAGAGCCAGGCGTTCTCCTCGGTTGTAATCGTAATTCAAAAGACAGGGGGCGGAAGGGGTCACTAGATCGGTGGTTTAGAATAGATATAATTGAGAATGCGTTCGTAAAGAAGACCTGGTTGATTAATCAAACAATGCGCATTGCTCTTTCGCCTTATGATCTTGGCGCCACGAATGCTTCGAGACATCGCCATGCTATGAAATTCTTTCGCACGCTAAGTCTCTGGGAAGAGACGAACGTGTAATCCCGACGTTCAGATATGTTACCCTTGCGCTTGGGGGGCCCCTTCCCCCAACAGGCGAGCCACGACTTACGTCTCATAGCGAGCTACATCCCCTTCCACCCTGTTGCGTAGGTGATACCCTTTCGTGCTATATAATATAACCTGTATTACGAAGCTGAGAAGAGAACTCGACCACCTACATATCCATCAGCTTCTTGACCCGCTTCTCCAGGCTATCCTCGAACTCCTGGACGCCGCCCTCCAGCCGCGCCAGCCGTCCCCCCCTGAGGCGGTACACGTCCCGTCGTCTGGGGGCCCCGTCCCCGCCCCCGAGGGATAGCGCGTCGCTACCGCCCTCGCCGTCATCGTCGTCGTCGTCGACCAGTCCCTCGACGACGCCCCGAAGGAACCACCTGTCGTGGGTCACGAGGACGACGGCGCCGGGCCAGTCCCGCAGCGCGCCCCGCATCGCCGCCACCGTCTCGTAGTCGAGGTGCGTCGTCACCTCGTCGAGGACGAGCAGGTGCGGGCGCCTCCAGAGCACGCGGGCGATCTCCAGGCGCACCAGCTGGCCCCCCGAGAGCTTGCACACGGGGACGTCGGACGCCAGGCGGCCGGGGAGGCCGAGGGACCCGAGCAAGCCCCGCAGCTCTCCCTCGCCCAGCTCGCCCGAGACCTCCCTCGCCAGGAGCGCCAGGGCCGTGAGGCCCGGCTCGGAGAGGCCCGCCCGCTGCAGGTCCTCGGCGGCGTGCTGGGAGTAGTACCCCAGCTTCAGCCGGGGGTGGCTCGTCAGCGTCCCCGACGTGGGCCTCGTCTCCTCCACCAGCAGCTTGATCAGCGTGGACTTGCCGCCGCCGTTGAGTCCCAGAATCCCGACCCTGTCGCCTTCGTTGATGGTCAGGTTGATACCGCTGAGAACCAGAGACGGAGCGGCTCTGGCCTTCGCGTCTTTCGGGTATCGGAACGAGACCCCTTCCAGGGACAGAAGCGCGCCGGGGAACCGGAGTTCGGTGGGCTGCGGCAGGTCGAAGCTGACGGGCTTTTGCTCGGGAGGAATATCGATCTCGGCACGACTTGTGTAGTGATATCCTGGCAGGTCTCGGTTCAACTTGAAGCGACCCCCCTTGGCACTGACCTCGAGCCCCCAGCGGTCGTCGAGCTTCTTCTGTCGCGATTTGGCCTGTCTGATCTTGTTCTGATCGTCCTTGGCCTTGCC
Organism: Monosporascus sp. mg162; assembly: GCA_004155945.1. Lineage (NCBI taxonomy): Eukaryota > Fungi > Ascomycota > Sordariomycetes > Xylariales > Monosporascus > Monosporascus sp. mg162. The sequence goes on along the minus strand of QJNY01000005.1, from coordinate 102,699 downwards.
CTCGCGCATGTTGCGCTGGATGGTCTGCTGGATGTGTTCTTTATGCTTCTCCTGCGCCTCCTTCATCTTCGTCAGGTAGATCTTCTTCTCTGCCTGAGACGACTCGTACATGGGAAGGTCGCCGTGAAAATACGTCAAGTCCTTGTTGTTAATGATTAAGAGGTCTGTACACAGGGATATGAAATCCCGGTCATGGGACACTAGGATCAAAGTTGGTGGATCTGCCGATTCGGCGACAGAGGTGAGGTGGCGCTGTAGCCACATGATCCCTAGAAGGTCAAGGAAATTGGTGGGCTCGTCCAGAATCAAGATGTCTGCTTCCTGTAGCAGGGCCGACGCCAGGCTTGTCCGCATTCTCCAACCTCCGGAAAGGCTTGATACCGGCTTTTGCACCCGTTCGTCAGAAAAGCCAAGGCCCGTGAGGATCTTCTTCGCTCGAGTTTCCACTTCAGCTAGCCTGGAAGGTTCGACCTGGAGCTGCAGGTCCGCGAGCAGATCAGCGGCCGCGGTTGTCTCCCGAGCCACGTCTTCAGGGGATATATCCTCGTCACCCTGTTCGTATCTGTGAGGTGTGAGATAGAGGTGTTAATAGGCGGTTTAGTGCACTCCGAACGACTTACTGCGACTGAAATTCTGCGACTTTCTTCTCAATGGCAGTCAACGCCTTCCTGGCTTGCAACCCCCTGGCGCCGCTCCGGAGCCTAGCATCCTTGTCCTTCAGGAACAACTCCTTCTGCAAGCGGTCATAACGGATTTTGCGAAGTCCTCTGAGCGCGCCGTAGGGATTGCCGCTCTCAATACCGGAGGAGAGGGCTGGAATCATATCAGCCCCACTACGTTAAGGAGGCACGGGAGAACGGGTTAGTGAGCGCGGCATGGCAATGATCTACGAACCTTCTATTTCCCTCTGTACTTCGTGCTTCGAGGTAGCTCGCTCAATGACCTCCTCTAGAACCGTGGCTCCCCTGGATCCATTGCCAGTTGGTGAGCTAGCTTGAGGTGCATCATCGATGTTGGCATGGCTAGCGTTAGTCTGATGTAAGATGACAATACGCGTCTTCTCGGGGATCCCGGGAATGAGCTTCTCGGCGATGGCCTTCAGAAGAGCTACGAGACGGTTTTAATTTCCTCATCCCAAGTAAATATCTGACGGATTCAACGCTTACTAGATTTTCCTGTGCCATTCCGTCCAAGCAATGCATATCGCTGACCGGCCTTCAGTCTCAACTTGGCATTGGTGAGAATCTCGGTCCCTTCACTCTTCTTAGCCTTTCCCTTTCCTTTGGCATCAGGTCTAGGGCTTGATGTGACCGTGATGCTAAGACCTTCGATGTCTAGCTATGGGCTAGGAGTCAGCCGTACGCGCTCATGTGTTTTTACTCTGTCATTTACCTCTCTATAATTGGGGGCTGCGATGTTGAATCGTGTCTGCTTGCTAGTGCATAGAATCGTTGCTACGGACTCCGCTTCCATCGACGTCATCTGGGATCAGGTTTGATAAAGCAGCCTCCTATGGGATGGGAGAAGGGAAAATGCAAAAATAAGAAATGCTTCAAATCGTGTAAAGAAAGCGAGGAAACTTGGGTATAGCTTGAGTTCCTTGGAAATATCCTTCATTGTCATCCGGGTTACGACATTCATTTTATTCATCGGTGGCATTGCGCCTAAACAGGTAAATACACAGGTCTGAGCTGGCAGTGCCTCATACTGAGCCGCATGTGCAGGTCTACCTCTCGTCATGCTTGTATGATATGAGTAGCCACCCCTGTGTAGTATACAACAACATTTTCAATGCCGAATTGTGGACAAGGCTGTGTAATTCAATTGGAAGCTGGGCTCGCGTCTGCATTCGTTAGCGTGGATGAATCATTCTGAGCTATGCGGCCGAACCGTTTTGTAATTGGTTGGAGAACATCAGCGGCAGGATAGGGTGTGACTCATGCCGCCTTCTTATCTACACACCAGGGTACCTAACTATGCACCTCCAGTCCGCAATTAAGGGATACTTACAGTAAGCTGGGACTGGGTCCTGAATTATTCGGGGTACGGGGATGCCGAGCCGAAATTCAGTGTGTAGGGCAGATGCGCAGCCGCTCCCCTATTCCAAGTAGATATGGTCGATAGACAGTAACGGCTTTGCTTGAAATTCCAGACAAGTGTAGATATCAATATAGCTTCATGATACACGTACATAAACCGTCTATCTACGAGACAATCAAGCGGTCCACCAGGATCCGTAAGTGAGCTTCCTCATCCATCGTGACCGTCATGCTTCCGCCCTGCGGTATCTCCACGATCGTCCCGTCGACGCATACCTTCCTCCACCTCGGATCCCGCTCGAGGATGGTCACCCTCACCTCGGCGATCTCGTCGTAGCCGACCCGCTCCTCGGGGCCGCCGCCCTCCCCGGCCCACCGCATATCCACGTGCCTGCCGCCGTCGTACGCCCGCATCATGATGTCCATGGTGCGCTCGCCGCCGACGTCGCCGAAGTGCACGAGCCGCAGCCGGCCGTCGAGGGGCCTGCTGGCTGGTGAGATGGTGAATGTCTCCTCGAGGTTCGACACCAACGTGGCGAGGGCGTACGCGTGCCGGTCTCTCTGCACCCTTTTTCTCTCCTTCTCCCCCGGCATCGTGATCTCGACCTCGGCGCTGTAGGCGTGGCTCTCGCGCAGCAGCTCCTGCGCCACCATGCCGAAGCGCTTGGCGCCGTGCGCGCGGTACGCCGGCGTGTCGCTCTCCCAGACCAGCTGGCTGTGGAACCCGTAGCTCGCGACGATGGCGCCACGGAGGTGGGACACGGCGTCGGCGCGCTCCTCCGCCTTGTCCGCTTCTTCGCCGTCGGCGCTTGTGTACGTGATTAGGCGGGAGCCCGGTGAGAACGCCGCTTCGAAGGAGGGCAGCGGCGCGGCTGCGCCCGTGAGGAGCGTGCGTAGACCCTGCACGAGCCCGGAGGAGGGTGTGACGGGCCCGCCAGCCGCCTTGACCGGCTTGTGCAGCGAGTTGAAGAGCGCGTTGCCGGTGCCTAGTGGCAGTACCGCGACCAGCGGTGTGCGAGTTTGCGTCCTCGAACCGCCATCCGTTGGCGCTTTGCCGTTTAACAGCTCGACGATACCACCGTCTCCACTTAGGAGGATGACCGTATGGTCTATCTCCATCGCCTCCTGTTCGGGGGCGCCCTTATTCAAGTCCTGCGCGAATTGACGGATGCTCTGTGCATCTTTCGTAATGACAAGATTATATCGGTTGCCTCTGTTATCAGATTCGGCCTGCGCCGAAGGTCCGTTGTCTCCTTCAGAGGATGCGAAGCCTAAGGTATCTAGGAGGGGTTGGAGAGCGGCCTCGTAGAACGCCAGTGCACGCCCGGTTCCCGCGCCCGTCGAGACGAGCACATGCACTTTACGGGACGGGCCACCGCGCAGATATTCTGGAACTTGTTCGACCAAGAGGCCGTTCAGTAAGTCCGGCGCGACGTCCGCAACTTGGGCACGCGTTAGTGTGAATGGGGGACGGCCGTCTTCGACGTATTCTTGAAGACTGAAGACATCGTAACCTCCCGAATTCTCGGTTCGTTTGCGTATGAAGACAATCTCCTCAGTTTTGATGGAGCCGATATTGCTTTCCATGCTGTTTGCAGTCATCTCGTGCATGCGGCTGGGTTCTCCCGCGTCCCGCCTGTGATGCTAGCACCCAAACTTCTGGTTTGTCAGCGCCAGCCTAATTAAACTGCTACTTATTCCCCCCTGCAACCCACGATGATATCAACAAGGGCGGAGAACTTGGTGTCGCGGACTTCCTTGAATGCCGAGATGGCGGCAATGGCGTATGACGGGTGTCTTGAGCCCGGCTCTGAACATTCAGACTGTTATTGCTGGTCGGCTCTTTTGAGACCTGTAGTCCAAGCTTACGTGCAGTCAAACCCAGTACATTCCTACCTTAAGCAACTTCAGCAGTGTGGGGCTCTTCGATTGCGGCATCGCATCGATATAAGGCGCAGTACCAATAAATACGTTTAAATTTGCGCGGTCGGCCTGTTTAAACTCTGAAAAAGCAAAGGGTATCAATTCCAACCGTTCTACTTCTATTACTCAAGTTGACAGAAGGCGCCGCCCGCCTTTTGTGTATAGAAGCCAACTGAGTATAAGTGGCTGTTATCCGCTCGCCTTACTCAGGGGTCCCCAGTTCTCTCTGGGGTTGGCTTGATATCTAACCAGACCCTTCTTTGAATTATCTTGGCCGAGGCTCTTGTTGAAGACGACTTCCAGTTTATCTACCTCGTCATCGTGCTTGTTGGCTTGCTTGTTATCGTCATTGCTCTGCTCACCGTTGCCCTTCTGCTCACCATCCGGCTTTTCACCCAATCTCAATAGAGTATACGCCGGACTGTTTTTGGATATGTTTTCCACTTTTACGGGCTGCTTTTGACGGACCCATTCCCTCATAACATGCCAAATGACGGACCAAGGTGCGTCGGTCTTGATACTGCCCGGTTTGCAGTGGCTTCGAGTAACCTGATAGCCGAGACCGCGCAGCGCGCCTCGGAAGCTCCCTTCATCAGGGCAGACACAGTGCATCGCGCCTGCAAGGACCGTCGGGTGGAAAAAGAACGGATACGGTTCTAGCGCCGCGAGGTCGTCATCCTTAATGCTGGCAAGCTGATCTGCTGGGGGCGGCAGAAATTCTTCGAGTGCGGTCTGCAGCATCCCTTCTATTCTTGGCACCGTACCGTAGACGTCTTTCGAGATATTGGGCAGATCATCCAGTATCTTCTTGATGAAATCGGTTGAGTGCAGCCGTCCAGCATACATGGGGCCAGATAGGTGCATCTTGGAGCCACAATGTTTGCAGTTCTGGTCGACCGTAGGTGCCATCGCTAGACCGTGTTTATACATCACACCCTTGCCCGACTTATTCGACACTTTTTTGTTGCGGAGCAGGAGTTGAGTCTCGTAGGCCCCGCAGCCTTGATCACAGCTGTATACAATCATCGTCTTGCCCGCTAAGAACTTGACACTTGCAGGGGACTTCCTAACTTTCACAAAGACGCGGACGTAGTAGTCGATAGACAGACTGAGGAGGGGTTCGACAGCCAAGCCTTGTCGTGCAGCTGTGCTGGCTAATCCGTGGATTATCAAGCGTATTCCAGCTTCATGAGAGTGGAACCCCTTGACAGGTATCCCGCCATATAGCGCATATGCCTTCTCCGAGTACCCATGCGATGCCCAAACGCCCGAATCTGTACAAGTAATGCACAAGAGTCCGCCATCATCACGTACAGCGTTGAGGGCCGCGTCGAAGAAGGTCGCTGCTGTTCCGTAGGGATCAAGATCAATCACGTCGTACTTATTGGTTGCTTGCGGGCCACCCTTCCTAGGTTGCTTCGAGTTTTCATGCTCGCGGAACACCTCTTCGGTTAGTCGGGAGTACATATGCGCACGAGCATCGCCCTGAGTAGCGATGACTTTAGATTCTACCCCGTTGTATTCCGCATTTCGCTTGATAGCTTCTACAGCCGAAGGCGTAAGGTCGTTAGCGGTGACCGAGGTGACGAACGGTAGCTCTTGCGCGTACCGCAACGCTCGAAGCCCGGTGGCAGAAAGAGCATCAAGGATCGTAAACCTAGGTGGGCTCAATTTTCTCTCGTGGCCAGCTTCAGCAGACTTAGTTTCTTCCCTGATGTTTCGGTTTCCCGGCGCCTGAGGGTCCTGGGCAGCAGCCACGGTCGGCTCAGCACCAACATCGGCCGGTTTTGCTGTATCGTTCCCAGCTGTAGATGGTTGAGCCCTTTCAAGGTCGGCCATATCCGTGTCCTCTCCGTTCGCAGCTTCAATGCTAGCGCCTGGTTTGATATCCCCTTCCAAGCTAGTAGACGAGATATGCTGCTTCTTAGACCTGCCATTGTCCGTATCCGACTTATCGCGCTTCCTCTTCGTCCTCTTCGCCATGGCCGCTTGCCTTTGTGCCACCACTCCTTCCCCATATGCCTTGATTGCTAGGACCGTCAGATCGCGGTTGAACTGTTGAATGGGGTTGTAAAAGACTTTTTGCTGTTCCTCGACAGCCTTTGCACCTTTCTGGGTGGTTTCTTTTGCAGGGGCCGGGATAAGAATCTTGGCAAGGCCTTCCTGGACCTCGGCGAACTCCTCGCCATCTTTTGTCGTCACTAGTTTGACGTTGCTCGTGGCTGAACTGGCATTTGGGATTTGGGACGACATGTTGCGAAGAGCTTCCGGAAGCCGCTTCTGAATTGAAAGTCGAATTACATGCCTTAACCTAAACCGACTGGTTGCATATGATGCAAATAGCATACGATTTCGAAAGAAATTTGTATTTCAGTTCGGAACGGTGAAGGAAGACTTCCCTCGTCGATGGCTCATCTCGTGATCCGGTGTTCAGAGACGCGAAGCTAGCTCCAAAGAATTTTTGGGAAGCTCTCGTTCAATAGTGGGGGCGATGTTTCTACTTATTCTGCCAGGCGGTCAAGGTTGCTAGAGCTAAGTACTCAGGTACCTACTGTACCCTCGGGGGGGAATGGGGGGGAAGAGAAGATACTTGAAGCGTTCAACACCTGCATAGCAACCGGAATATATGAGCCTTCAACCCTCCTATTCATTCTGGTCGGGGTTTGGACTTGATTCCACCTTGCAAGGCACGAAAGGAAAAATGTCGCCTCTTAATCTGAACAAATGGCTTTGCCAGAGCGGCGTCACTGGCGCATTATCATTAGCCGATTGCTCTAATAAGATCAATAGATGACAAACAAAAAGGCTGCTCTCCTGACCCGCCATCCGTCGCGACGGTGTCAGAAGTTGGTGTCAGGTGGGAGCTAGAGTATGGGCGATAGTTGCAAAATTAAAAGTGCCTGAAACAAATCTGTTTCTCACCGCAGCTGCTCAGCCTGAGTCAAGCAGAAGACTGCGTAAGCACCATGGCTTCCAGCTCAGTCTCAATCTTCATGGCGTAACTCCCTACGTCTATGCTTTCTCCCCGGGGCGAACGTTGGACTTGCCGTTAAGTTCGCGGAGACTAGCAACAACAAGAAGGCAAGTCGCCATGTGCGAATCCGACGACTACTTTGAGATATCTCAAGTGAGACAATAAATACCTCTCGCTGCTGAAGACACTCTCGGTCGGATCTCGAAGAAGCCAATCCTTCGCCAATATAACACACTCGTTGCTGAGATGTTGGTGTTAACCAATACCGTAGCACAATCAAAGTGACCTAGACGTTCCAGGGGCTGTCGGATCGTAGCTTCCTTCCTCTTGACTCTTCTCAAAGTCCCATTCTCACCCGGGATCCGATCAGTAAGATTGGCTCGTGTCAACCTACTCATACACTGATGCCCCATGACGGCGGGAATGTACCTCACGACAGAGATGGGGTGGAGGAGAAGAATTATCGACTCCTCCCACACAAAGAATGGGTGCGGTTTTGTCGTGGAGCAGGTATCTTGCAAGGTGGCGAGAGCGAACAAATGACCCGCCCAACTAGTTACTTCCGGCCAGCGACGGATTCGGGGACGGCATATACCAAGATAACCTCATCGAGAAAACCAAGTTCTCGTACCTTTGCCACGTGTTGAACACATGCAGATGGACCCTTTTACACTTCAGATCGGTCTCGTTTCTACCTTAACAGTTCTGTTGCCCTATCTAGTAGAGCCGGAATAGGTGTCATAAGTTCCGGGCCGCCAGGCAGTCGGTCGAGAACAACGCCCTAGCCGCCTACACCCGGCAGCTCCGACGATCCGGTCTTCCGCCAGAGTGTCTCAGATGCCTCCGTCGAGGAAGAGGTGAACCATGGGTTTGGCCAAGAACCTGCCCGGCTCTAACCAAGGCTATCAGTATCGGCCATTGTACATATCGGCTATGTGTCTCTGCATGCATGGCGTATCATAGCGTATCCTTCCGACTCGTCGGGGAGTTGACAAAGTCTCGGTGCCCCACGGGGTTGAGTTCCTCGTAGCCGCCTGTTTAGGAGTTTCGCATTCAAAGTCCAACAGAACTGTGAAATCACCCAGGATCTACTTACAATTGGGAAGACCAACATTATGGGTAGTATCTCCGGGGGTTGTGACCGTAACGTACGGGGAAATTTTTTGGGATGTGAATCCACTAGTGTACAGTACGTGGGGAAGACTTTCATAGATAGAGGGCGTATATATAGACTTCATTCAGATATTGCCATCTATATGTTCAATCTTACCGAAGAACGACAGCTAAGCTCACCGGGTATGGCCAATACGGAGAAACGCACGAGGCGAGGAGAAAAAAAAAACACTTCAGACCGCTTCTTCTATCATGCCGTCAATGGTACCGGGAGAACGCGGTGCAACCTCGTGATTATTTCTAGGTAATCCGGCTCGTTGTCATCGGTGATGATGCCATGGCGGATGAAGAAGTCGATCATCACCGAAGCGCAGTTCGTCTTGAACTCTTCACGACGCAGCGCCTCTTTCACCTGTTGCACATCCCAGAGATAGAAGGCCTCGACCTCATCGTCTTGCGGCTTCGGAACTACGTCCTCTCCGACCTCCAGGTCGAACACGTACAGCACGTCCGGCACCATGAGTCCGAACTCACCCCCGGACCCGGCGCCGCTCTCGCAGAGGTAGGTGATTGCCCCGCAGGGCTTTGTGCCTTCCCGGACGAGGTCTTCCGGCAGCGAGGCCTCTTCATCCGCCTCGTGCATGATGCACTCCAGAGCCGACTCCTCGGCCCTGACGCCGCCGGCAACAGTGGTGTCTAGCTTGCCGGGCCAGGTCTTCAGGTGCGCGCTTCGCCGAGGGACCCAGATTTTTAGGCCTTCGGCTGTGCGTGTGTACACGGTCATATGAGCCCCTCGGCAGGCGATGCCGAACAAACCCGCTGCGGACCTCTTCAGCTGTACGGGAGGGTACTTTGCCCCGAGGATCCTGTAGTCTTCCCGGAGAGCCCGGGACAGCGACTGGAATACTCTACCGTCGTGTGCTGCCTGTATGACCTTTGCAAAAGCCGCGCTGCATGCTGCGGATGTGTCTCTGCCGTTGGAGCTGTCCAGGAGCTTGACGGTTCGTGGACGCTCGTCTGGCTTGCTGATTTCGAAATCAGACGTCCATGGCATTTTCTGGACGGTTGACGGATGGAGATAGCCATGGGGACGTGGGTCGTCTGGTAGCAAGAGTCGATAGAATGCCGGATCAGATCCTTCGGCATATGGGGTCCTGGCGATGTCGATATGTGGGAAACTAGCTATCCGGTAAGCATGTGGGTCTCGGCTGTTAGCAATAGCTGAGCGGACTTATCGCAGGCCTTCACCAGGTCGAGGTAGGACTTTGCTGGGGATGACATGATCGATAGATAGCATACGCGCTGCTGTACTTGAACTTAATTCCGAGCGCCGTATGAGTCGACCGGCATAGGTCGAAACGTCAAATAGGGTTGTCGGGTGAGTCAACGGGATCCGGAGTTTACGCCCCGTCATGTCCGCTCAAATCAATTGTGAGAATAGACGGCAAAGGGGCTAAATTACGGTACATCTGATGATAGGAGACGCCTTCAGTGGCTTTTCCGCCGCTATAACAGCTCACCAATCTTGCAGAGTATGGTGTAGTGGAAACGACCCCTCTCGAAGCCAGAGGGACTAGGATTAACCAGCGGCAAATGATTAATTAGCCCTTGCACATACAAAGGCCTGATGAGTCTATCCGTGATGGCAATTCTATGCCATGGGAGCCAAGGAGGATCGCCCATCTTTTCACATATCATCTGCTAATTACAACTACAGGTATGTAGGAAAGTCAGCTGTTCCAGTTCGAGCCCAATAATCCATGTCAGGTAAAAAGATTCGAGTGTATGACGTCTGTCTGTTGAGGAGGGGCATTCAAGGGCTAAGTGAAACGCACAAAGTCAACCAGGAAGTTATGAAGAGTGTTCCCACATAGAGCAGTCAACTCAGCAAGGGGAACGGAATATGCAACAGGATAGGCTCTTGTGCAGTCCGTTTTGCATAATAGGAATAGCATGAGTATTGTCGAACAGCCTTTTTGCATGTATAACAGCAATAAAGCAAAGAGATAGAATAACCGATCTATTTCCGGGTGCATAATCGTTATTATTCGGATATACTTAGGTTAGTGGTGTGGTAACCTACCTGTATACCTGAGGGCTGGCGAATACTCATGCCCACTAGAAGCCCCACTGGAAATTTTGCCCCGCACCTAGACTGCCTGCCTTTCCTTTGCCCCTCCCACACCATTTGTTCTCTGCTTGACCAAATTTTTTCTCTCTCAAAGCACTTCTTCCTGGTGTGGTTGCTTGCGACTACATCTATTTATCTCTTCTCTTCCGCGTGTCGAGTCTTATCTTCTTGATTGAGTCTCTACTCCAGATAAATCCATAGGTCGCTGGTGCCGACTTATTCACGGAAGGCACATTTTTCGCCCCGCGTGCTTCCGAGCCACCAACATCACCACCGTCATCAGCACATAGCAGAGTTTTCGCAACAACACCGCCAAAATGGTCAAGTAAGTCGGTCGCGTGCCTTCATTGGTTCTCTTGTTCTATATCTACACTTCCTGAGGACCAGCCCAATATGTTTTACTGTCTGTCTCCCTGTAGTGGCACCTATAAAACCCCGCTCGGAGATAAGGCTTTCCCCTTACTCCCGCCTCAACACCACGACAATTCTCACGATGTTTCTCAACCACCACGATACTAACTACCATAAAACAGTTTTACAGTTGACGAACTTCGAAATTTGATGGCCAAGGTAAGCATCGTGTCTCTTCATTCTGCGCTTTTTTGGCTAACAAAACCTCTACAGCCGTCGAATGTGCGTAACATGTCAGTTATTGCGCACGTCGACCATGGAAAGTCCACCCTGACCGATTCCCTTCTGGCAAAAGCCGGTATAATCTCTACCGCAAAGGCCGGTGATGCTCGAGCCACCGATACTCGAGCTGACGAACAAGAGCGTGGTATAACCATCAAGTCGACTGCCATCTCCTTGTACGGCAGCTTAGAAACCGAAGAAGACCTGAAGGACGTTGTTGGCGCGAAGCCTGAGGGCAAGGATTTCTTGATCAACCTCATCGACTCTCCGGGCCACGTTGATTTCTCCTCTGAGGTCACTGCCGCCCTCCGAGTCACTGATGGTGCTCTGGTCGTCGTGGACACCGTCGAGGGTGTCTGCGTCCAGACCGAGACTGTCCTGCGACAGGCTCTGACTGAGCGTATCAAGCCTGTTGTTGTCATCAACAAGGTTGACCGTGCTTTGCTCGAACTTCAGGTTTCCAAGGAGGACTTGTACCAGTCCTTCTCGCGAACCGTTGAGTCAGTCAACGTCGTTATCTCCACCTACCTTGACAAGACCTTGGGCGACCTGCAGGTCTACCCCGATAAGGGAACTGTCGCCTTCGGTTCCGGTCTCCACGGCTGGGCCTTCACCATCCGCCAATTCGCCAACCGTTATGCCAAGAAGTTCGGTGTTGACCGTAACAAGATGATGGAGCGTCTCTGGGTGAGTGCCCTCGGTTTGTTGGTGATTAAGAGAGCAGGAAGAAAGCTGACAATTTGAATAGGGTGACAACTACTTCAACCCCAAGACCAAGAAGTGGACCACGAAGAGCAACCATGAGGGCCAGGAGCTGGAGCGAGCTTTCAACCAGTTCATCCTGGACCCCATCTTCAAGATTTTCTCCGCCGTCATGAACTTCAAGAACGAGGAAATTAAGACCCTTCTTACCAAGCTCGACCTCAAGCTTCCCCCCGCTGATGCCGACAAGGAGGGCAAGCAGCTGCTGAAGGCCGTCATGAAGGCTTTCCTACCCGCCGCCGACTCACTTCTGGAAATGATGATCCTCCATCTTCCTTCCCCTACTACCGCCCAGAAGTACCGTGTCGAAACCCTGTACGAGGGCCCTATGGATGATGAGGCCGCCATCGGTATCCGAGACTGCGACCCCAACGGCCCCCTCATGCTGTACGTTTCCAAGATGGTGCCGACCTCCGATAAGGGTCGTTTCTACGCTTTCGGTCGCGTCTTCTCCGGTACCGTCCGCTCCGGTCTCAAAGTCCGCATTCAGGGCCCCAACTACGTCCCCGGCAAGAAGGAGGACCTGTTCGTCAAGGCTATCCAGCGTACTGTTCTGATGATGGGTGGCAAGGTTGAGCCCATCGACGACATGCCCGCTGGTAACATTGTCGGTCTGGTCGGTATCGACCAGTTCTTGCTCAAGTCGGGTACGCTCACCACCATCGATACGGCCCACAACCTCAAGGTCATGAAGTTCTCCGTGTCTCCGGTCGTGCAGCGATCAGTCCAGGTCAAGAACGCCCAGGATCTTCCCAAACTTGTTGAAGGTCTTAAGCGTCTGTCCAAGTCCGACCCTTGTGTCTTGACCACGACTTCCCCCTCTGGCGAGCACGTCGTTGCTGGTGCTGGTGAGTTGCATCTTGAGATCTGCTTGAACGATCTTGAGCACGACCACGCCGGTGTTCCTCTCATCTTCTCCGACCCCGTCGTCCAGTACCGAGAGACCGTTGCGGGCAAGTCCAGCATGACGGCCCTTTCCAAGTCGCCCAACAAGCACAACCGCCTGTACATGGTTGCGGAGCCCATGGACGAGGAGCTGTCCAAGGCCATCGAGGAGGGCAAGATCAGCCCCCGTGATGATTTCAAGGCTCGTGCCCGCATCTTGGCTGACGACTTCGGCTGGGACGTCACGGATGCCCGAAAGATCTGGTGTTTCGGCCCGGATACTACTGGTGCCAACTTGCTGGTTGACCAGACTAAGGCTGTGCAGTACCTGAACGAAATCAAGGATTCTGTCGTTTCCGGTTTTCAGTGGGCTTCCCGTGAGGGTCCCATTGCTGAGGAGCCGATGCGATCCGTTCGGTTCAACATCCTTGATGTTACCCTGCACGCTGATGCCATTCACCGTGGTGGTGGCCAGATCATTCCCACCGCTAGGCGCGTTCTGTATGCTTCTACTCTGCTTGCTGAGCCTGCTCTCCAGGAGCCTGTCTTCTTGGTCGAGATCCAGGTCAACGAGGCGACGATGGGTGGTGTCTACGGTGTCTTGACCCGAAGACGTGGTCACGTCTTCCACGAGGAACAGCGACCAGGTACTCCTCTATTCACCATCAAGGCCTACCTGCCCGTCATGGAGTCTTTCGGTTTCAACGGAGATCTCAGACAGGCCACCTCTGGCCAGGCCTTCCCTCAAATGGTCTTCGACCACTGGCAGATTCTGCCTGGTGGTTCACCGCTCGACGGCACCTCTATGGTCGGAAAGGTTGTCCAGACTATGCGCAAGCGCAAGGGTCTCAAGGTGGAGGTTCCAGGCTACGAGAACGTAAGTTGCTGTGTATTGCTTCATTGCTGTTTCCATATGCTAACGACTACCGGCAGTACTACGACAAGTTGTAAACGGTTCTTTTCCATGCTTGTAGACTCCGACCTCGCGCCATTATTGACAAAACTCATGAAAAGGCTAGGCGCATTGTTTCTACACGGCTAACATCCCGGGGGAAGCCCTGTGAGACGCTGGGGATCAATGGCGGCCGTGGTATAATGACGCTAGAAGAGTGCGCGGGAAATGGGACTTGCCCTACATTGCTCATTTTGTTTGCCTATAGTTATGATGAAATCGATTCACGTTAAAGAGATGACCGCTGGGCTTCCCCCATATGAATGTGTTGATAATATAAGTGGTATAACTAGATGCTTCCATTCGCCAAAGACTTGGTAAATTCCTTACGTGGCCCCAATATTGGTTGAGAATTTACTCTATATGTTCAGCAGCCGCTGGAAAGTCGTTCCAATCCCGTGATCCGTTTACGACACACCCTTCGTCCAAAGCTTTATCGTCAAAGGATTATAGAGGCCCTGACTAAAGTCAAACTGGAACCGCAGTACAGCCTTCGAAAAGGACCGATTGCAAGCAGGTCTCTACTGTGGCGCCGTTGCTGAGAATCACAGTACCTAAGTAGTTCTATACACTACATATTGAGCTCCTCGTCCGGGCGCCTGACGCGGATGGTGATTATCATGTTGTTGGTGCACCAGCGCCTAAAGCTTAAGTCAAAAGGCGCCACCACGACTAGTATGGTCTCAACTGTCGCCAAATACTGTCAGTAAGGATAACTCCTGAGAAAGAAATGGCCAGAGGAGGAGGAGCCTCCTGATTTGATAAGAAAGTTTCGGATATAGGGGATCAGACGACCTGATGGGGACTTAGAGTCAACTATACGACCACTAATACAGATGTATGGGGATGGAAGGTTCTAAATTATGGTTGTATATATCGGCAACGCGTTGCAATTTCTGTTAATCCTCGTGTTCCGTGCCGCCCCCCACTGTATGGGTGCAATCTTGGTGAGATCAACTACATATAGGCTGTCGACGCCTTTTCGCCTTGAAATCCTAAGGCTGCTAATTAAATCACCATGACTATTGATAATGTGTCCATACAAGGCGACTCCGAGTCCCGGGTCCTTGGGACGGCTGCTCAACCCACTCGTACGCAACCATTCACTCCCTAAGCCCCCCGTCATCACCACGTAGGATATTCCGCCGCCCCCAGCCCATGCATCCTCGGACAAAGCCCCTATCAGGTCGTCTGGTTCCCTATATCCGAAACCCATCAAATCAGGGGGCTCCTTCTTCTCTGACCCTTCCTTTCTCAGGGGTTATCCTTACTTGAGGCTGTGTGTAGCTAGATAGCGTGTAGTTGGGTGGTATGTAGTCGTGTGTAGTCGAGCATTGCTAGTCGAGGAGTGTGTAGTCGGGCAGCGTGTAGTTAGACCCATGTGTAGGTTGGCTGTGATGGAGTCCGAAGCCAAGCAGCTCGTATCAATCCGAGCTCAAAGAAATAAACTTGAATAACAAGCTGTTTCTATTGTTCAAGATAGAATAGCATCAAACTTACCCAATAGAATAATACCAAACTTACTCACTAGAATAATATCAAACTTACTCACTAGAATATACCAGACTTACTCACTAGAATAATATCAAACTTACCCACTAGAATAATATCAAACTTACCCACTAGAATAATACCAAACTTACTCACTAGAATAATTCAAACTTACCCACTAGAACAATATCAAACTTATTCACTAAAATAATACCAAACTTACCCACTAGAATAATGCCAAACTTACTCACTAGAATAATTCAAACTTACCCACTAGAATAATTTCAAACTTACTAGAATAATACCAAACTTACTCACTAGAATAATATCAAACTTACCCACTAGAATAATATCAAACTTACTAGAATAATATCAAACTTACTCACTAGATTAATACCAGACTTACTCACTAGAATAATACCAAACTTACTCACTAGAATAATATCAAACTTACCCACTAGAATAATATCAAACTTACCCACTAGAATTTCATTATCCAGCTTCCCACCTCAGTGACTGGATATAAGCGGTGGCCTAAGTATTATGGCCAAAGCCTGCGATCCCGTTCACAACCCTTTATCAGGTCCGTAATACCCGGCCCATAATCCTTACCTAGAGCTGTTGACTGAAAGGACCGAGTTGTGGCGTCTGCTGGCTGGGCGGCACGACAC
Organism: Monosporascus sp. mg162; assembly: GCA_004155945.1. Lineage (NCBI taxonomy): Eukaryota > Fungi > Ascomycota > Sordariomycetes > Xylariales > Monosporascus > Monosporascus sp. mg162. Next base: position 87,125 of record QJNY01000005.1, on the reverse strand, counting down.
AAATCACACCCAAGCCAAACAGCCTTGGGAGACCATTGACCCTGTGAAGGCAGATCCGAATTTCGCCTTCTTACACATCGAGAATACGAAAGAAGGGCACTGCTGCAGGTCGAGGCTGCTGGTTTTACGCCCATGGTAGACGTATAGTGGACGACTAACACCACCAGGGGTCGAGGAGTAATACAGCGGCTACGTTTACCACCGACATCGATGTATTTAGCACATAGAAAACGAAGACTCCCAGGCTACGCAGAGGTAACGCACAACCATAAGCTTGCCCGCTAACTGACTAAGAGATAAGATAAAATACATGATATAGGAGGGCCATATTAGGCCCTCCTTCTGTTGGTTATCAAGCCGCCCTTCGCTTCCCCGTCAGAATCCTGGTTCCAATTAAAGATACCCACCTCCCGCGCGGCCCCATTTTCATGGCTCTAACTAGAATGCGCAACCGCGCGTGACGCAGGGCTCCTTGCCCATGCTATGGACGTCCAAGCCCTACGACTTCAGCATCGCGACAGCTGCTGGGAACTGCCCCCAATAGGAGGAGGCAGGATACAGAGTGAACCGCCGGAGACGGCGACACATCCTCAGACATGATCTGTTAGATGGGTTCCGCACCTGTAGAACGGGCTAGTTAGCTATACCTAGGCTAGTACACCCCTATCCGCCGAGGGAGGCTACGGGACGGCTGCTACGCGGGTCCCCGACGTTAAACACTACAACAGCAACAACGGTCCTGAGTAGTCGCCTTGTGTATCATCGGCTTGGTGACGAGGGCCGTACTAGCCGCTTCTTTAAGGCTGAAGGGGGTTCGGAGCTCAAGCGCAACTGGGAGGGCTGTACCGCGACCCTGAACCCGGTATAATCTCTGCTGCGCCAGGTCTTGAAGGGTGCTACGAGGGACGCTTACAAGCTTCAGGTGAAGTCCCTAGCTAAGAGGGCTATAAGGAACTGGGACAGTGAAGGATGGCTAGCCTTCCGAGGTTCTGCATACAATATTAAGCAGTTCCCTGGATTCCAATGCATTTAAATGGGCCCCATAGGTCATGAAAAGGTACTTACATATAGAGTATTCCATCAAGTACTTAGCAGGTATAACCGAGGCTGTCAAATTATATATATATGCACTTATAAAGGTGCAAAACCTGACCGGGTCATGCAAAATCGGGATTATCGTTATACTCGAAATAGATCGATGAAAGCCGTTCACTGATGGAAAGGAAATTCACTCGCGCGTTTCGATCACAAACACCACCCCTGAGCGGCTGTCAAACGATCTCTTCCTCAGAAAATCCCGCGGATTGCTCCTGTTAATGTGGTGCGGCTACCTGTGATTCCTATATAGCGTTTTTGGTAGTGCGTCACGATTTAAAATAATATGGGAGGGCACAAGCAATCGCTTACCCGATGGACGGCCATTTGAAGGGGGAGGAATATATACAAGCCGAATTATCTGTATCAAAAAATATTTGCTAGAGTCTGCTCTAAAAGCTAGGTATAACACTTCCCTTCCCAGCCCATCATCGACATTCATTAGCCCACCGCACGCCGGGTCGTAGTCGAATTTACCTCCGCTTCTATGCTTGCACCGTCCTCCATCTAGCACGAAAAAAGCGTAGGCATTTCCGAGTGCTTCTGCTCCCTCCGCCAACCTGTCCACTTATTGCAGAGAGATCTTGCGCCAACATCAGCTGTGACTGGGCCAGTAGCGCGGGTAAGTAGAGATCTCGTCAAAATGATAATTGTTGTATGTCCGCGTTCAATACACGGATTTCCGGTGCCGTTCCTAACCGGCAAAACGGAACCGCGAGGCCTCTAGTTGACCTAGGCCATCCCTCGGTGCCACATTCCTCCTCCGATAAGTATTGGTGAAGTCCTGCAAGATAGAGCGAATCTGCCGAACATCGTGGGTGTCGTCGGCGCTCAACTTCTGCTTGATCTTGACCATGAGACGATCCACCTCGGCCGGGGTGACAGTACCGGGGGGGAGCAAGCGCAATGTTCGGTCTACCCAAGTCACTGTCTGGGTAGGCAGGATCTCGAAGAGCGTAAGTAGTGCGCCGCTGCCATCGGCGAAGCAGTCTCGAGGGAAGGTGATCATCATGCCGGCGAGAACGCGCTGCACTAATTTCTCGCCCTTAGCCTCCAGCAGCTGCTTCACAACTCCGCTCAGCTGTTCGAGCAGAGGGCGCGAAAGGTGTTCGTTTGACGAGGCCGGGTCCTGGCCGCCCCAAGCTAAGAGGTCACGGAGGTAATGGAGCGTAGCCGATAGGGGCTCGCGCTGTTCCAAGGTCAGAACAGAAATCGCAGCGTCGAAGATGGGACCAGAAAGTGGCGACGGGATAAGCTTCTGCGGGTAGTAGAGCAGCGCGTCGGTAAGCAGACGGAAGAAATCTTCCGCAACATCCGGCAATTCTTGCGGGGTCAAGTCGCTCAGGAAACGTAAAACGTTCGTAGCTTGCGCCTCGAAGAACTGGTAGATATACTCCGTGATGTTCTGGTCCACATGTTCGCGATCTTCGGAGAACTCGCGCAAGATGGCGCCCGTCACCCAGAGGAAGCAGCCTTGCCTGGAGGCCTCGAATCCACTCGCTAGCCTATTGGCCATCTCGGGCAGAAGAGGCGTCATGGCCCCCCTATGCGATATGACCATGAATCTCCAAGATCTGCAGACCCTCTCGCAGATTGGGACAAAGTCCATGAAGCTTTCCAATACCTTTGCTAGGATCGGGAAAACCTCCTGCCAATATTTGACAGCAGGGTCTTCTTCACCTTGAGCCACAGGTGGCAGAACAACGACAATCTGGACGAAAAGAGTGATAAGCTGCAGATGATCGGCCACGGCTAGTTTCCCTTCCTCGGTAGTTGCGTTGTTCGCTTTCGTCATGAGTCTTTGTACCAGTGGATCGCAGTACAACTTCAGGAGTCGATACATCTCGCTCTTCGGCTGCACCGCAACGACACTAGCAACGCCCTCGGTGATCTCTTCCTGGCTGGCCTCGGGTAGCTTGTCTAGGATCTCGTTGTAGAACTGCTGTAGCTGGAGAACCTGCTGGCCCAGAAGGTGTCTACAGTCGGCGCAAAAGTACTTGATGGACATGGAAGCTGCTCGGATGATCTCCTTGGAGTCCGTCTGGAAGGACGAGACTATGTAGGTAAACTGTGGCTCGAGGAACTCGGGATGGGCGGCTGTCCATTCGGTATATCTGCCGAGGACCATGATCGTCGCAAATCGAAGCTTCTCATGGCCCGGAATCTGGACTAATAGTGGCATAAGTTGTGGCAGCACTATGTTCTCATCTTTGTCGACCATGCGACCCATGGCCCGCATGGAAAACAGTGGTGCTTCCAGTTTCTGCCAATGGGGTACCGAGGTGCCGTTGGCCATGCTGGCGTACATCGACATCCAAAGCTTGATAGCGTCCAGAACTTTGGTCAGGCAATCGGTAACACCCATAACTTCGCATGCGTCCTTCAGAGCATCGCCCATATGATGTCTGAATTCTCGAAATTTTTCTTCCGCCTCGCGATCGCCGTCGAACAAATCCAGCTCATTACCAGTTTCGGACTCGGGATACTCGAGCAGTTTCAGGAGAATGTCTACCAGTTTTGAATAAACATCCACCAACTCCATCCTCGCCTCGATATAGCGTTCCAAGACGAGGTACTGCTTGAGCTCGTACCAGAAATCGAAGGTGTATTCGATGACATCTCTCTCTTTGTCTCTGGCGGCACACTCGAGAATGGAGTCGACCAAGGGCCTGAAATGCGCAGTCTCGCGCGAAATCGCAACGACCCACGACAAGCCGGCATCAGCGAAAACTCGGGTAAGGGATTTGTACGAATCGGTGTCCTCCTCGTCGACGAACTTTTGGATCTTGGGCCGCAGGGCAATGATCCGCGGCAGGAGTACTTGAATGGTCTCGATATTGTCATCCACATCCCTCGTCTCTTTTACCATGGTTGAAAGGCACTCTGCAGCTGCTTGGAACGAGTTATCACTCTCCAGAGCATTGAAGATGATGTTAAGTAAGGGGGAATTGACAACATCATTGACGGGGACTTCGCGTAACCAGGACGTTATGCATTCTAGCAGCTGCGGGTTCGTAGCAGCGGCCGCTAAGAGGTGTGTTAGCTGGAAACATAGCATGAGAAGATTGGTGGTACTATGCCTACGTGACGAATGCGCGTAATTTATGAGGAGTTGTACGACTTGCGGCGCATTATCTCCCAGGAGTTCGGTGGTTCGCTGGCTGAGTTCTTCTTCCTATAGCATGACTAATTAGACTGCGATCCAATGGTTGTCGTACCGCCACGCATCGCCGCCGAAGGACAAAAAGGGGGAAGTCGCGCTGGTGCGTGTCGATCCACATACTGTCAAGGTGATTTTTCGGCCCTCGGTCACCTCTTCCGGCAGAATTCTGAGAAAGTCCAATATACAGGCGTGGCTTTCGACGTCGTTGCCGAGCGCGGAGACCACGACAGGGAGGACATCTTTCCAATCTTTCATCTGTATAGCCAGGTGTGCGAGGCAGACACAAAGCTGGACTCTTATCGGCTTAGGTCCCGGTGCATATTGCTTCAAGAGCGCTAGAACCTGGGACCGGAGCGCAGGGAACCCGTCGGCGGGTACCTGTGTCGAGAGGTCGTAGGTAATCTACACGTTGTCCGTCCAGTCAGCTGACCAGCTCCCTGCTAAACACCGCGGTCCTCGCCAAAACACACCTTTCCTTTCAAAGTCGTCGCAGCAAAGAGCTTCGCATCGGCTTCGGCTTGCGACTGTAACATTTCGAAGCTGGTCGTCCATGCTGCGGTCTTAACACCGTGTTAGTAACTTAATCCTGCCACCTAACGGCACTGGCAACATCGAAGACGGTTTTGTAGGGCGACAGCGACCAGGGAAACGGACCGATTTTTGAAAACTCTCGAGATACTCGTGCGCCTTCTTCTTCTTCTCCGTCTCCGAACCCCGCATGGTCTGCATAGCCTGGAATACACCGTCAGGCGTGAAAGCCTGATGGGTTGCACTGGTAGCCATGGCAAGGCAAACCGAGATGCAACGATGAATAGGTTGTAGGATACCGCTACAGATGGAAGGTGGCACTACCGCCAACTGGTCGCGGAAGTCGCAGAAGTGAACTTTAATGAGGTTGTCGCGGATTAGTAGAACTGCCCAACACGTCGACCTGGCGCAAAAGACAAGCAGACCAGTGACAAAAACGGACGGTCCGAAAATGAACGGAAAGAGGTAAGTCACCAACTCGAATGGACGGATTTCCCTCAGAAGGAGTGTGGAATGCGGTTGAGGAAGGCTTTGGTTCGAAAAATCCGCAGGTAGAAGAAGACTGGTGACAGAGAGGGGCCAAGAATCGTTGCATCCGGTGATGAGCACGAGCGTTGGAAACAATAATTTATCGACCCGCCCGTTGCTATGAGGTCAGGGTACCCCCCAGGCCCCCGTCTGCGCCTACCTAACGTTAGAACTAGTACTTTACTAAGTTCGCAGCTCAGTCCGTGTGGCTTGTTCGTAACTTTTGGAGGGGTAATATTGTGTGGCTGATGGGGTCGTTGTAGTGGCTCACCAGCTCACCAGCTCACCTACCCTGGAGAAGGCAGAAGTCAAAGTAGCTCCAGCTCTAATTAGGCCTATACATAAGTGTAGGTATGTGCTCTGCTTGACTGATTGACCAATCTCCCGGCATCTTCAGGCTCTGGCCATCAATTTATTTCAGCCTCGCCAACTTTCATTGCCAAATCTCCCGACCAACAATTCTGTCCCGCGCATCTCGACATCTCGACATCTCTTAGTCACCTGGCATTTCCCCCGACAGAAACATAATCCCGTAAGACAACATGACCGGTCGCGGTGGTGGAAGCAGAAAGGTCCTGCTCCCGCCTATCAACTTCATATTCAAGCTTCTCCAGACACACGCGACCGTGAAGATTTGGCTGTACGAGCAACTAGCTATCCGCATCGAGGGAAAGATTAGGGTAGGCATATTGCAAAACAAAAGTCTACAGAGGCACGCGTTAATACTTGGAGTGTAGGGCTTCGACGAGTTCATGAATCTCGTCATCGATGATGCGGTTGAGGTCAAGCAGGTTACTAAGACGAATCCGGAGGAGAAGAGAAGGCCATTAGGTACGAATATTGGGCTTCGCCTATAACATTCGTGTCGGCTAATATGCACTAGGACAAATATTGCTCAAGGGTGACAACGTGTCACTTATTCAGGAAGCGGTTTGAACGACCGGATGAAAGCACGAGAGGGCGCAACGTTACGACTCGGGAAAGCACATTTGAACCTCGAGAGGACATGACTTCTTAGCATTCACCTACAATGTTGAGGATCGAGCAATATACCGGAGGTGATTGGCTTTGTGGTAATCGTCTAGTCGACAGGCTCCTTGGCGGATTCTATGAACTTGCCGTCTCCGAGGAAGACCCCATCTATCGGTTGGTCATGGGGCCCAACAGGGACGGACTCTCCTGAATCTGGAGATAGCAGCTGTTCCTTCAGAGCCAAAGCATATAGCAATACAGGTGGGCGACGATCAGGCGCCTTTTCTGACGGAGCAGCTAAAGCATACCGGTGAAGGAAGTAGTCGTAGAAGCCCTTGCCGTGACCTAGTCTGCGGATGACTCCGGACCGAGGGTCGACATCGAACGCTACCCCGGGCATGAGTATCAGATCAAGTGAGATGTCCTCGGACCTATTCCCGTCAAGTTCACCAACACTTCGCTGCCTCTCAATAACCGATTTGGCGTCGACGCTCGGAATGCCCCATTTATCTCTTTGCAGAGACTCGTAGTCCTCTATGCCCTTCAGGCTCACCATATCCATGAGTCTCGCAGGACCTTCCCCTGGAGGCAGACCCGACTTGTGTAAGTAGGGGACGAATACTTGCTTGCCTGAACGCAGTGCGTGCCTGACGACATGGTCTGTCTGAATCTCACCACCCGGCATGGATAGATATACACCGACCGTTTTGGCGTCAACATACGGTCTGAACTTCGATAAGGAATCGAAAACATTGAGGCCTATTAGGGCAACAGTTATTTGACGATAATCCCACCAGGTTGGTTGCGTCGTACATACTTTGTGATGTTATGGAGTCACTAGAAAGATTGGCTAGCCTCTGTTTCATCAAGGAACGGAGCCGCGTCTTGGCCGTACTAAGCGCAGCACTGTTCATGTCGATAGTCCCCTCTCGCATCCTTTTAGTGGCGGTTGAAGACCTCCAGAAAATCTACCATATGACTAGAATAGTCGCCGAAGCTAGGATGGGGTGGCTGCAAGGGTTTCGGGACAGCGGTGACAGTTGCAAACGATAGACCCGCGTTGAGAGTGCAAGGTGGGCAGATTCTTGGGAAATCTGTTGCTAAGAGCGGAGGCGGACTCAACTCAACACCAAATCGGGTCGGCACTGCAGTACGGTATGTAGGTTTCGTTTGCCGAGGATGGAAGAGGTCTTCCATCAATGCCCTCGCCTGTGCAGTCGGGTTTCCTTGTGCGCATGCACCTGGAAGTTCAAAACCAGTAGTACTTCATACTGGTATAGCAAAAAGCCTGAGCGTCTTGCTGCAACTGATTGATTAGATATCTAACCAACCATCTTATCAATCTGTGTGTGGGAATCTCCGGCGCGTGATCGAACCGCCAATTCGTTGCGGCGGGATCCCGTGCATACATGCCTAATGCCGCAGGGTAGCGTGTGACAGGCAAAAACGGCCCACAGGTCGGCCTCATTCGCTACCGCTGCACGCTAGATCCACCGGACTGGGTTGCTGGTTCCAATGTACAGTCCCTCTCTGCACGGTTCCTGCCTACACAGTCCTTAGCAGCCTACAGTACCCCAGTACCTACCTACGTAGGCAGCCTCTTGTGTTCCCAAATGTGTGAATTATCCATGGATTTCATGCGCTCTTCGAGTCGCGCTTAGACGTCATCATTGCTTCCCTAGGTTTTCCGGCTTGACCATTGCCTTGAATAATAGCTTTGGATAGTGCGAAGTAAGCAACGTCTACCTAGGTCTATTCACCCGTATATTTCTGATTAACGGGGGCCTCAGGGCCTCGCCTCCCCTTACAGCTTACTTACCACGGCTTTCTCTCGTGTAAATTGTTGGATAGATCCGCCTGTCCCTATACTTACTGCCTATCAAATGCTCTTTCTGCCGGTACCTTCCGAGGCGCCGCTTTCCTTCGGACTACTGCATAATTATGCAACCACACCATCCTACACACCAGCAGACCTTCCCTCTACAGCCCATAGCGAAAAAGAGTCCCACCGGCGGGAACCCCACGCCCGCTGACAGCGACCATGATCATACTCTACCTATTACGTTTCCAACAGGTACTACTTCCCCTTCGGCCGTTGCCCAATCGTCGTTGGGCTTGGCCTCCTCTTCTTCTACTTTAACATTACCTACCGTTCATGCGCAACTTGAGACCTACTCGACGTCTCCTTCCCTAAGTGCAAACCATGAAAACGATCCACCAGAAACTGCGTACGAGTTGGATCCGCATTTTGCTGCATCCCATAGTCAAGGATCGAAGATGTCCAAAGCACCGCTCTTGATCCGTTCTTCTCCAGGGTTTGGGACGGGGTCGTATGGAGCTGCGCCAGTCAATCCAGAAGGAGAAGAAGAAGAAGAAGAAGGCCATGAAGATTTCGCAATTCCACCCGCGGGCCGTAGCCCAGAAGCCAGTCATTCGAGGCGGCGGAAGTCCGCAAGCACAAGTCGTTCTGCCACCTTTCTAACGAGCACCTCATCTATAAGCCGTAGATGGAGCCAGTCGGAGGAAATCGGGGTCTCGACAGTGGTCGGTGGTCTTGAGGGTCGGTTCGGTGTCGTCGAGACGGCTTTACCGAATGATGTTCTCTCTGATGGAAAATCGGACGTTTCGACTACTGGCGACGAGGATTCGGACAACGACGACGCCGCCTTTCACATGGCCGATGAAGACCCCCCGGACAACTCACCCTATCCCCAGGTTCGAGCCTCCGTCGCTCCCACTGATAATACCTCGCTTTCCATAAACACGCCGCGGATGTGGACCTTGTCCGTTCTATTTTCCATGCTTGGATCGTCCACAAATTTGTTCTTTTCCTTGAGATACCCCAGTGTTGCAATCACACCTGTTATAGCGTTGCTTCTTGTACATCCGCTTGGCTTACTATGGGATTACGCGCTGAAGAGACCGGCCGACCCCCCTGAAGAGTTTATAGACGGCGTACGAGCCTCTATTTCGACGTCTAACACTCCGACAAGCTCCGCCCATAAAGTGCGAAGCCGCCGTCAACAGTTCCGTCTCTGGCTTGCCAAGGGGACTTGGAATGAGAAGGAGCATAGCTGTGTCTATGTCAGCAGCAATGTGTCGTTCGGGTTTGCCTTTGCCACGGATGTCATTGTTGAACAAACAAAGTTCTACAACCAACATGCTAGCATAGTCTATCAGCTGCTGCTCACGCTCTCGACCCAAATTCTGGGTTATACCTTCGCCGGGCTTACCAGGCGATTCCTGGTGCGCCCTAGCGGAATGATCTGGCCAGGTACGCTGATGTCGGCTGCTATGTTCACCACCCTCCACAAGGAAGAGAACAAACCGGCCAATGGGTGGAGGATTAGTAGATGGAAATTCTTCTACATCATTTGGCTCTCTGCCTTCGTTTTTTACTTCCTCCCCGGCCTGCTGATGCCGGCCCTTAGCTACTTTAACGTAATTACCTGGTTCGCTCCGGATAACGTCGTGGTGGCTAACCTATTTGGAGTTGTCTCCGGTCTGGGTTTGTTCCCGCTGACGTTTGACTGGGCGCAAATCGCGTATATCGGCTCGCCTCTTCTGACCCCTTTCTGGGCCGCTATGAATGTCATTGGTGGTCTGGTAATCGTCATGTGGATCATCGCCCCGATCGGCTACTATCTCAATATTTTCTATTCATCTTATATGCCAATGCTGTCGGCATCGGTTTTCGATAATACCGGGGGTATTTACGACGTCGGGAGAATCCTCACCTCGGACTTCGTCTTCGACAGGGAGGCGTACAAGAACTACAGCCGGGTATTTTTGCCGATCACCTACGTGCTCAGTTACGGATTACAGTTCGCCGGTTTAGCCTCGCTCTTGACGCATACTGCCTGTTGGCATGGCAAAGACATCTGGACCCAATGGAAACGATCCTTAAAGGAGGCTGGAGAAGAAGCCAAGCCGGCCTATCAGCCTCTCGGCACGGAGGGGACGGGGATGTCTCCCCTTGAGCCAAACGGCGGAGGCATTGACAGGATGAATTTCAGCAGCGATGGCCTTCTAACTCGCGAAGATGTCCATAATCGGCTTATGAAGAGGTATCAGGATGCACCAATCACGTGGTATCTAATAACCTTCGTGTCCATGACCGCTGTGGGCATCTTTGTCGTTGAATAGTGAGCACCGAGAAACTACCGTCTTCGATGCCAACACCGAACTAACGTTTATCACTAAGCTATCCGATCCATCTTCCTTGGTACGGCCTCCTACTTGCACTAGGAATATGTGCCGTGCTTTTTGTTCCCATTGGCATCGTCATGGCGGTGACAAACCAGCACAGCAGCATCTATCTCATATGCCAATTGATATGTGGAGCCATCTTCCCCGGCCGGCCGGTAGCTAATATGGTCTTCGTCACATACGGTTATATCTCATCTGCCCAGGGAATTAAGTTTGCAGCAGACCTTAAGCTAGGCCACTACATGAAGATTCCGCCGAGGATTTTGTTCCTCGTCCAGATGGTTGCAACTATCGTATCGTCGCTTACACAGATAGGAGTCTTGAACTGGATGTTCAACAACGTCCCGGGCATCTGTACTCCCGCGGCCATCAACGGCTTCACCTGCCCGATCGCCAGAGTGCATTTCAACGGATCCATATTATGGGGCGTTGTCGGACCGGCTGAGTTCTTCGGGAACAACGCCACCTACCACCCGTTGGTCTGGTGTTTCCTCGTCGGCGCCGTCGCCCCTATCCCCCTGTGGCTGTACGGCCGCCACAGGAGGAACAGCATCGTCCGGAAGATCAACCTGCCGGTGTTGTTCGGGTCCCTGAGCTGGATCCCGCCGGCGACCGGCCTGAACTTCTCGGTGTGGGCCGTGGTCTGCTACGTGTTCAACTACCTGGTCAAGAACCGCGCGTCGGAGTGGTGGGCCAAGTACACCATGACTCTCAGCGCCGCGCTGGATTCCGGGCTCGCGTTCGGCATCGTCGTCGTCTTCTTCGGCTTCATCTACCCGGGCTGGATGGACGGGTTCAGCTGGTGGGGCACCGAGGTCTACAAGCAGGGCTGCGATTGGCAGGCGTGCGCGTATAATACCGTGCCTAACGGGACGCACTTTGGTCCGGACACGTGGTGAGCGAGACGAAGGGGGTAGATAGGGTCGACAGGGGGAGGGGGTTCCCGGCATACCCCACATTCTGCATGAAATCTTACAAAGGGAATGAGGCAGGATATTATTGCATTGGGTCGGCGTTTTGAAAGACGGGATGCTGTCTATGGGAATGGCAAGTATAGGTACATATTACACTTATCTGAATATAGTAAGTAGATTAGATATATCGCTCTTAACCCGGTGACCCCCGGTCTATTATATCCTCCTTAACAGGCTCTGGCCATGGAAGCTGAGTTACCTCTACTTAAGTAAATCCCATAGCTCGTGTCATGTTTATATACTCACGGAGAATACTCTCGTTACAACTCGAATAACAACGGGTTTTCATCTTATGAACTAAATAACCGACTATCGTGGCTCGTCGGATTCAACTCATTTGGTTTTATGTTTTAACTTCCGGAGACTGTCGGTTGGGTGGCCCAGCTATGTCGTCCCAAAGCCTGCTTGGGTACCTACGTGTAGTTCGGTTGTGGTACGCTGTCGACGTGATTTTTCATGTTTAATCAGCAACTTCTCCCGCTAATACATGACATGATCTGGAGTCAAGGTCCGGAAACACTCGCACCCATCTAGGGTGTACTGATTGGCCAGATCTCCCTGAAGTTCTTGGACGCATTTTATCACGGCCAAGTACGCATGCTATCCGAAACTCGAGAACGCGTGACGCTTTGATATGAACTGGCTGAACCCTTGCACTATGCCATAGATTGAGCACAAGAAGCGACGTGGATGAAGAGATTATGAGGGCTTATGATTACAGAACCCCCCCTGGAGATGCCAATTCTGTTGGCCATTTACCGGAGAAGATATCGAACGTTCTTCATCAGGGTAAAAAGTTCTCTGCATCCATAGCTCGGGATACGTAACGAAGACAGTTAAAGGGCGAGGATATTTTGATCATAGCTATGTATTAACTAATTACCTATCGCATGTACCACCGGGGGCAACGCATTATCCTTTTGGGTATTAGCAAACGCAAGTCCAGACGCCATTACCATTTGCCGTTCACCATCTACCATTCGCCATCCACCGTTCGCATCTCCATATTGTGTATATCAGTTGCATTCCACCCTCGCACTCTTTGTGTTTGCGCAAATATCCAGGCGATGGAAATGTAACGACTTGGCATTTTTGTTTGAGGTCGGGTCCTTCTTCTCACCTAGGGTGGCCTTGTAGTAGTGGGGCAAAGGGGTGGTAAGATTTACGCGAGGATTCCGAAGAATGAAACTGCGAGTAGAACGAAAAATGATAGGAAAGAAACAAAATGCCAGAGTAACAAAGTCGCAGGAGTGGTAAAATAGACCCGTCAAAAGATTGAGACGGCCGGGATGCCAGGCCTGCCCAAGCGGATACTCATCCGCCAACGACCTGGTGTCTGTTGACTCCATCGCATTGATGAGAAACGAGTATGTAGAACGGCAAGGGTGCAACGGCAACGGTGATAGTTCCACTCGGCCAAAAAACTCATGGTCTATAAGTAATGCCAAGTGGGCCTGATTGCGCAACAGCCTCAGCAAGCAGGCGGTATCGAGGCAAGAAGGACTGCTCCACAAGGTATCGCCGGCTGATGTATACGAAATTCAAGGGGGTCTAGGATCTGTACCAAGATGACAAGCGTCGCCCTCAGAAGCCATGGTGGTTCGTCGGAATTGGCTCTCTAGGCAACAAGCCCGTGTTGCTAAAGCCACTGAGGTCCCATCCTTGTTGGATACGCTGTGCCGGCTTGTTATCCTTTTTGGCTTTAGCATGCTGTGACTCACTGGGGCGTCCCGGCGCATTGGGGTTGGGAGGTAAACTGGCAGAGCTAGGTGCGGGAGGAAGTGTTGAAGACGCAGGCTGTGCATATCTTCGGCGGCTGATCTCAGGATTCTGGGGGTCCAGGATGCGTCCATTGGATCGCAGCGAGAGAATAGCCTCGACCGTCTCCCTGTCTTCCATGTTCTTGTCATTGAGCATTAGGCGCTGCTTGAGAGTGAGCCGGCCCCCATTACGGGTCTGCTCCTGAAGTGCTGCCTCGCGGACAGCCGGGTCATGCTTGAACCGGCATTTATCTTTCTTGCCGCACTTGCCGCCAGTAGCGTAATACTTGCAATGGCTAGTAGGGTCTGCTCGGATGAGGGGGGGAGGGGGGAGAGACGCCGGCTTGTGCGAAGTGAGGGATTCGGGCTTCTCATCTTCGGACTTAATCGAGGTCATGTCCGAGTTGACGTTATCGAGCCTCATGTCATCACCTTCGTCATTCGCAGGGCGCTTCCGCTTCTCCTTGAGTCTCTGTTCGACCTTACTCATCTCCGCCTGGAGTTTTCCTAGCTTTTCCTCGTCGCTGTCGATCTTGGCATCAGCGGCGTTTGCGGTGTCGCTAGCCTGGGCTGCCTTGAGTGCTTCGGCCTTCTTCTTCTCTTCGATGCGCTTCTTGGTAGGATAGTTTGCCTTCCGCTCGGCGATCCAAGCCGCCAAGTTTGGAATGCTGTAGTTTGCGAGGTTAGCGAACATTCTTCTCTCGACTTAAGAGGGTGGAGGTATCTTACGCAGGCAGCTCGTTACCGAACTTCTGGACCCAGTATGATTCCTCATCCGCAGGACCTTCGTCTGAGTCCTCGTCATTACCCGGCGTAAGCCCCAGCGTGTTCGTCTTGCGCTTCTTCTTCTTGAAGCCGTGTTCAGGCTTCTGGGAATGGGGGGAAGAAACATGATGGGAAGGGCGCTGGTTCTGGTTGCGAAACTTCTCGCCCCCAGTATTGCCATTAAACGGGCGACCCTTGTTGGACTGGCCGAAATGGTTACGACCGTGGCCTCTACCATTCGAGCCAAACTGACCTCGATTGGGAGAAGGCCCTGAAAATTGTGTAGGCACGGGCAAGGGTGCAGTTACGGGGACAGGCGGTTGACTACTGTAAGGTGGCTGTGGCGGGTAGGGCACAGGCGCTTGATGATGAGGAGGGGGATTGTAGGGCTGGCCGTAGGCGCCACTGTTATGGGGGTTGTGAACACCAGGCCGATCGAACCCAATGCGTATGGGAGGTCCCATGGGATGATCGGACTTGTGACCACCTCGGTCACCCTGGTATCCGCCACGACCCCATTGCTGAGAACGATATTCAGGCGGTTGCTGATGATATGCTGGCGCATATGACTGAGGTGCTTGGCTTGAGTACCCATATTCTTGAGACGGCGGGGGCTGCTGGTATCCTTGAAAAGCATAGCCGCTGGGATGGGAAGAGACTGGCACAGGGCCAGCATTTCGAGAAGGATTCATCTGTGGGTTACCTTGCCAGTAACTGCTTGGCTGAGGGCCGCCATACGATGAACCAAAGGAGCGCTCCGGATAATTGGGGTAAGGCTCTTTGGCAACACGACTATAATCGCCCCCATGGCCTCCGGGACCTTGGTAGTGACCACCGCGGCCTCCGCTGCTGCCACCATGGCCATGGCCAAGAGAGGCGCCGCCTCGGTGAGCCGGAGGGGCGCTCGTATAGGATGGGTTAGAAGGGTATGCATAATATCCATCGACGTTGCGGGGTCCAGTCGCAGGGGGAGGGGGTGGAGGCCCATAGTGGTAAGAGCCCGACATCTTTGCCGTTTGCGACAGTGCGAGTGAGACTCAAAGCTTTTAAAATGTGATGCCTAGGTAGGTGAGACGAATGTATGACAGTTATACTCTGCGCTGATGCTTGGGTGGACTCAAAGGGGGAGCGATAGGAAATATGCGCAGGTTCTGACTTGAGAATATGCTGTACGACTTCACGTTAGCGACTGATGGACTAACCAATGACGAAGTATGGCGCAAGGGGACAGGGTGATGAGAATATCGACTCACTATTGAGCTACTACGTGATAAATCGCGCCACTAGCATGATCCTCTTATAACTCGCCGCGCGCTTCTGCCAAGAAGCTATTGCTTTTGGGCAGGGTATGCAATGTCAGCCTTGGTACAACTAAGTACCATCCACCGCGCTTCTTAATACAGGAAGGGTTTCGTGATGTGGGTGGAAGGAACGAATGGGAGTATCGGCTGTTCTCTAGAGACCGACAGTAGCTTGAATGGGAGCCGACAGAGCTCTTGCTCTTGCTCTTGCTCTTTGCTTATGGAAGGGGAATCAGTTCGTAGGCTACGACCGTGGTGGACCTAAATAAGCCGACCGTAGGAAGAGGCTCGAAACTTGGAAGAACTGAAGGTTCGGGAGGAGAACAGTGGAAGTCGTTTCGTATCAAGTCCTCGAGATCTCTCACCCACGACGCAGGAAAATCTTCATATGAAGAAGTGTGTTGTTATTTGCGAAAACCATCGGAGACGCTTCTTCGGTAAGGCGTAGTTAGGAGTTCGGAAGCCCAAGTGGGCAGAAAGCGCTTGGACCAACTCCTCACCGCCAGTAGAAGAAATGCCGTGATTAAGCCGACCCATATTCATGGAGCGAGGCAGTTGCGACATAGGTATGTCAAGGCTAGCAAGGGCAGGTATCAACTCATATCGCTTGGCCCGTGCGTTGGAACTCGACCCTTTTCCTGGGGAAAACCAAGCAATTGAAAACTTACTGAAGTACCTAGACATTCTGGTTATCAGATTGGTGGAAAAGCTTGCCTGACCAATAAGAATATCTGATTGTAATGGGTACTTCAGTAAGTGTTCGATTGCCTGGGAAAAACGTACGCGATCAAATTATCACGACGTGTATATCCAAAGAGAACCTCTTTGACAAGTTAACAAACCATGCCGTAGGATTGAGGGAAATATTGGATTCTCGCAAAAACCAGGAAAATGTTCATTCTGGTGAGTCATCAAACGCCCCATCAGAAAAGAAAATCGTTACCAACGGTTTCCTATAGACCAAGATTGCGGATCTGGTGCAGATCGCGCCGTCGCAATTCGAGAAGAACAGCCGGGTTGCCATCGAGGACAACATCAACGCCAAGTACTCGAACCGGGTGATCCAGAAGATCGGCCTGTGCATCTGCATGTACGACCTGCTCTGGGCCTCGGAGGGTCTCATTGGTCACGGGACCGGCATGGTCAACGTGAACGGTAACGGCTTTCCCAGTTGAGAGGACCTTCGAGGGGATAGTAGCGGCTGATGAGGTTGACTCGTAGTCGAGTTCCGCATGATCGTGTTCAGGCCTTTCAAGGGCGAGACGATATTGGGCAGGATCAGCAGTGCTACGCCTGATGGCATTCATAGTACGTAAAGAGCATCCGTTATTTCCCGGCCGCTGACCCGTACCGGGAAAATCACTGACAGAAATCAGTCCGTACCGACTTCTTCGAGGAAATTTTTGTGCCGTACAAAGAGCTGCCTGAGAACACCGAGTTGTGAGTAATCAGGGCTTGCGGGGGGGCGTTCGTGTTTACTAACTTACCACTTCCAGCCTCCATAACGAGCAGGCATGGACGTGGATCGTTGATGGGGAGCCAATGTACTACGACAAGAACGAGGTGGTGCGGCTGCAGGTGATTGACGAGACTTGGAACGACCAAATGCCGGATAGCGCGGAGCAAGCGGCGTTGGACAAGGCAAAGAAGGTCTCGCCCTACAACATCCAGGGAAGCATGCTGAAAGAAGGACTGGGTATCTGCCTTTGGTGGGATTGAGAGCAACGGTTGGTCACTTGCATATTGCATAAAGCAAGGGAGAAAAGGGCACGGGAACGGAACGGCGTTTAAGAGGGAATTCAGTGGATTTGGCTATTTGCCATTACTTAGACATGATACCCTTGAGCAATCTATCCTCTACATCATCCAGAACAGAATAATGTGCGATAACCGCGAGGTTCTCCGCCTCGGCCTTGAATTGCTTGTCGGGATCAACACCAGGCCCCATCATCTGAGGGGCTTGAGGTCCCATTCCAGCCATCTGCTGCGCCATCTGGTTTGCCGCTGTTGGGGAGAAGGGGTCAGGTACTCGGCCACGCATGTATCGATCTCAAGAATAACTCACCATTATCACTGCCCAGCAGGAAATTGAACACGGACTGCAGGCCGAAGTAACACAAGAAGTACCAGCTGATGCTGGACATCCACCTGGGGTCCATCTCCCTAGTGGCAACGCCGGCCTGCAGCATGCTCTTGAACTTGACGGTGATGGGGAAGGGCAGCTTGATGATGACGAAGCCGCTGAAGAAGGCGTTGATCCAGCTCATTATCAGGGTGTTGGGGATCATCATGGCCATGTTGTTCTTCATCATGCCCATCATGCCGTCCATGGCGCCGGGGTCGGTCATGGGGTTCGGCGGGGGCTGGCCGCGCTGGTCGGGGTTCTTGAGATAGGCGCCCGTCTCGTAAGCATTGGTGAGGTAGTCGCGGCGCACGCGGAAGGACGGCTCGGACAGCACGTGGTAGTTGGTGCGGACGGCGACGCCGTGGAGCATGGAGCGCTGCTCCTTCATCGTGTTCTTGTCGACCTTCTTCGGCGGTGATGCCATGAGGACGCTCGCATAATGGCGCAGAATACCGGTGAGGACCTGCCGGACTTTGTGTGAGTTTCTTAGAACCGAATTAGAAGCCGGCAGCGAGTCCCCCTACCATGACCACCGTGATCGGTAGCAGGATCCAGTAACTTTAACGTCCAGTCAGCAGAGAGCTGCATACACCAGCCAACCCCTTCTTCTAGAATTTATACTCACAAAAGCTGGGGATCCCGATGGATCGTCTGAGCCGGTAATTGCGCCATGGCTAAGCCAACGCTGTTCTGTTGCTGCTACTACTGCTAAGTTCTACTACGGCCAGCAGTGTAGGCAGGTAACGAAGCAAGTTAAGTAAGAATTGACGTTGATATTCGTCGAGCTCCACGGCACGCGGGAGTTTGGAAGTTGGAAAGCAGGTTGTTGCGCCGCACAGCTGGGGCTCTGGTTAGAGCTTGGCATATGTACTTAGGCCAGCTCTCCGCCTCTGTGGCTGGCTACTTTCTGCCTCTGTGGCTGGGTACAGTACCTCTTAAATGTAGCGCTAAGTATTGACTGAAGTAGCCACCTTTACAGTACCATACTTAACTATGACCTAAGCCGCATTTAAGTAATTTAAGTCAATTTAGAAACCATGGACGCAGCTGCGGTTCAGGACCACCTAATAACCATACTTACATTGAAACTGCATACATACCAACTCGAGCGACCTTCCTCCCAATTCGAAGATCAGGGCGGTGTCGAATCCATAGTAAGCAGGATTAACACACGATGGCCTCACAAGAACGGATCACGGTCCACAACCTGGCCGGCAAGTTCCTCCCCCTCTCTGTCTCTCTGCGCTGATCTGTCCGCACAAACTAACCACCCCCTCACTCACAGACCTGAAGAACACCTCGGACGACGCGATAATCAACTACCTCAACAGCCTGAAGTTCCGGCAGGACCACGGGCTCGTGGACACGCGGCTGGCGCTGGGCTACGGCGCGTTAGCCGTGGCGGGCGCCTGCTTCCTGTGGGACTACAAGTTAGGCTTCGAGGCGACCAAGTGGTTCACGGCCGGCGCCGTCGCGCTCTACTCGCTGCTCAACGGCCTGCTGACGTATTGGATCGCCTACGTCGAGGCGGGCACCGTGTACCAGGGGACGGCGCCCGACGGGTCCAAGGTGCGTGGCGAGCGCTCCTCTCTCCGGTAGTTGGTTCGGAAATGCTGACGCAACACCCGCTCTCTGCTACAGATCTCCGTTGCCACGTCGACCACGAAAAATGTGCCCGTCTACAACCTGAAGATCACCCTGACGCCGCCGGCCAGCAAGGGGAAGGGGAAGGGAGCGAAGGAGGAGAAGAAGTCGATCGAGCTCGCGCGCCCCTTCACGGAATGGTTCGACGCCCAGGGCCACTTCGTCGCGCCGCCCTTCCAGACCATGCTCGCGACCTCGGTCCCCGTCATCGGAAAGGCCGATCCCAAGAGGGCCGTCGTCGCTGATGATTCCGGTTTGATGAACGCCGACGCGGCGACCCTGGATGCCCTCTTAGCCTCTTCTTCGGGGGCGACGGGCGCGGACGCTACGGCCGGGAAGAAGACGAAGCGTAGAAAGGCATGAGTTAGGCCCTTGGTAGGCATGCAGTCTTTAATTCCAAAACTACGGCTACCAACGTTTCTCAGCTACCCCACCGCTAGCAGAACTGTTGTGACGGCCTTTATTTCGCCGGCACCGCGCAGACCGTTCCGTGATCTAGCAGAGTCTCTTCTAGTTACCCTTTCCAGGTGCACAATCCCATCCCTCACCGTTAGGCACTACAGCCCCAAGGCACACAAACATCCCCCTTCAGGCGAGATTTTCCCAGGCTTGTCGGGCGGCGAGTGCGGTCCGCCTGATCTCCCGCACGGGGTCGCCGCAGGACAGTGACAAGGGACGGAGGAGCTGGTTTCGGTAGGGGAGGAGGCTGTGCGCTTCGTATATCGCTGGTAGCTTTCGGAAGAAATCCAAGACGAGCTTGCGACACATGTCTATATAAAAACATTAGCTGGCCATTCAAAATAGCGTGCGTGGATGACGCGGTATAAAAGTCGATGATCGTTCGACCGCGGGATGATACTAGTAGGGAAACCTCTAACGTGAACTTACTGAGCGAGTTGGCGTCGCGCGGGGATAATGCCTCATCCCTCGATCCGGCGCCGAGGGCCCTCGCCTCGGTGTAGACCTTGATCAACCCCCTGGTCAAGCCGGCGAGGTGGTCCTTGAGCGCCTCGGGGTCCTTCTCGAGGATGCCCACGAGGACGACGAGGCACGACTCCATCTCGGCGCCGCGGAATTCCAGGGTGCCCAGCGAGCGTATGGCGACGCGGACGATCTGCGCGACGTCGTCGGCGTAGTGCTCGTACCTGGCGTGCCTCAGCAGCGCGAAGGTGGCGACGGCGCGGCTGACCGCGTCTTGCTCCTGCTCCTGCTGCCCCCGGACGCTGCTGCTGCCGTCGCCGGCGGAACCGGGAAAGCACTTCCCGAGGTGCGGCTGCACAACCTGGTGGTAGATCCACGCCTCGCCGAGTCTCTTGCGGACGGCGTGGTTCTCTCTCTGCAGGCACTCCTCGGGACTTACCAGTAGCCCGAAGTTTCTGGCTAGCTGTCTGCCCATCGCGGGGTTAGACGGTGCCTCGTCGCAGACCAGGCGAAGTAGACTGTTCATTTTGGCGTCGGTCTGGAAGCGGGCTATGTCGCCCGACAGGAAATGCAGTATACTACGGAAGACGCGAACGGCATTGGGGATTTCCGGTGTGGAGTCTCTGTCGCTGTTCCATATCGTCGCAAACGCTGTCTTTATCTCTTCCTGAAGGGCCAGCCAGTCAGACTTGCGATCCTCGCCCTTGATCACGAACTTGTTTGATAGTATCGTCCAAGTTGTATCCAACGCCGCCCTCGTCATATCTGAGCATGGCGACGGTATGGCCGTCAGGTTTCGAGTCAGGCACCTCAGTGCATCCACATGATGCTGCCAAAAAAGTCAGAATAATCTCTAGGCCCGCCGAAATTTGTCGTACTTACCTCGCGCTTCAAGGCTCCTGGGAAGAGTCCTTGTAAAATGCCCATCGATAAAGGCGCGGTTCTGTATTCATGCAAGGGACTGAATTCCGTGGCCCCACTCAGGATCTCTTCGCGAAGTCTAGTACCGTCTGTGGTCTGGTCATCTCCCCGGAAGAAGACGAATGCTTCTTGGTCAATTTGTAGAGCCTTTTGCTCGCCTTCGTCCAGAGCGCGAACAACCGAGGCAGCTAACAACCCAAGCTGATGAAGGCATATATCCTGTTGTGCCGTCAGATTCTGATCCTCTGACACGAAGTCCTCGTGAAGGCCGACATCCCACCGTTTCCCAACAGATTCATTAGACAGAGGATATACGTCTGTGAAGCGACGATAAAGCTGCTTCAAAATACAGAGACAGTATACCAGTAGTTGTTGGTATTCAGCGGTGTTAGCGAGGCTTAGCTTGCTTATATCTCGAATCATTGCCTCGGCTTCCCTTTGCTCATATCGCCTAGGCCGTAAGATCTGCTCATATGAACCAGATAACTCAGAGTACAGTTCTGCGGAAATTGAAGGCGATTTCGAACTAGCTTCGACCGATCCTTCTGATATCGAAGCTAGAGAGCGTGACACTGCGAAGTGTATGGAGGATATGAGTGCGGACCAATATTTTGGAGGCGCCTGTTGTGACAGCATCCGAAACAAGCCATGTAGAAAAGTGCTGATCAGAGATATGTAATCCGACAAAGGCAAGGGCGCCTTCGATCCTTCCGGGCACGCAACCTCGCACAGGGTAACTGCGGCCTGCTTAATCTCGAGAACAAAATCGTTCGAGGAATGTCGTGTTTCATAAAGTGACTGTACTGACGCCAGATATTGGAGCAGAAGCTGTTGAAAGCCCTGCGGATATAGGGGCACGGCTTTCTTCAAGGCGGAGGATGCGGAGCCACGAAGCTGCTCGTCGGCAGCCGGTTGATTCGTGCCGATAAGACTTTTGGCTTCCAACGGGTATGTTATCGAGGGCTCCGAGAGCAAGTTGAAGATATGTGCGCAGGTGGAATCCGAGAGCAGTCTGCGAGGTTTCGTCTCATACGATTGCTGTCCGACGAGAGCTGCTAACCCTTCCATAACCTTACTCAATATTTCTACTTGCTCAGTGGGAGCATAGCTTGTGGGTACCTCCTTCCAGAGAGGCAGATGTACGTCGAAGAAAAGAGCATCACCAAAAACCTGATCTTTCAAGGGGTTCTCCAAGGATTGGGAAACACCTTCGCTAGAAACGAGGTGTGATCGTACGAGAAGTACCGAATTCAATAGGGCTAGGAGATCCCGCCGGTGCGTCGCTGACTTGGACGTCTTGATCGTGGTTTGTACATGAGACAAGGCCGGGGTGATCATCGAGAAGGAGTTGACACTTGCCCCAACAATCCCGACCAGTAGCCTACCAGCCTGAGCAGCATACGTCGGGCTCGATATGTCCTCAGCAATGTCTCGCCATGCATTATTGAAGAACGACCGCAAGTCATCTTCGTCTAGCCGCCGTGCTAGAGAGCTAATGACTTTCAAGGTTGCCTCGATGGCATCCGATATTTCCCCATTCCGAACCTCATACTTGAGCGAGCTCCAAATCTGGTCGGCGTATGGGACGACACTTTGCTTTGGGTGCGTATACTGGTTGAGACACGCATCAAGTGTTTGTAGGATGTCCACCTTGACAGAGACTGTCACCGCATCGCCCTGATCCAGCTTTCCTATAAGGAATGGTATGGCCTGGCCAGCAAGGCGGTGATGGGCTGAAAAGCACGCTCTTACGGCGCCCTTGAGATCATCCGCTGTTATTCCAGATGGCGTGGCTGAGGCGCGCAGAGAGATGGGAAAATATGCAGAAAATGTCTTGAAAATCTCCGATGTGACTTCATGGGAAGGAGAGAACGTCTGCAGAAATGTCTTCAATGTATCAAACCACTTCATCAGATTATTGGGATCTCTTTCGTTCCTGCAGAGGTCCAAGAGCCCGGTCATGAACCCGCAAGTGCTTCCATGCCGGTATTCCAGCTCATTCGACACGGAGGGGTCTTGAAGAAGTCCTAGAACTAACTGATAGATTTCCAGACGGGTCGACAGCGCTTGCAATTTGAAGTCATCCCTTAACTTGCAGACACCGTCGATAATATCATTTCCCATGGAAGGTTTGAAAGACTTCATGCTTGTGAGCTGCCGCAGGGCCTTTGCCGATGCCGTAATGCCAGCTTTATGATCACTAGAGAACAGCGAACAGAAGAAGCTAATCAGAAGCTGTACCTGGTCCGCTTTCAACGTGTCCCTCTTGAGGGATCCGAGAGTGCTGGCTAGGAAATCCAAGGCTAGGGACAAATGTTAGTCAACCATACAATATCAAGAACCTGCCACATACCTTTAGCCCTTGAAATAAAGTCGTCATCTTGGCCCTCTCCATTTTCTACCAGTCCATCTTCCCCTGAGTTTCCCGATGGCATCCAACGGTTGATAGAGGAGACCCATTGGCCAACGAGCACTCGATTGTTAGTCGAAGCTTCGATCATGGATGCCGCTGTCTCCGCAGCTGACTTTGCCTGTTCGGGCTCATCGGAAAGGACATATTGCAGCGCAAGGTCGTCGAACTTAACTGCCCTTGCCATGTTTAATAAGTCTCAAAAAGGGGTCGAGCTCGAATTGAAGATCAAGTTGCCAAGTGGACTTCGGGAGACCAAGCCAGCTCGAGGGATGCGGCAGCACACAGTCTACCTAACTGGCCAGGATTCACAGTTCAGGATCCGGGGGATCTAGATAAAATTCAAAAGCTTGTCTTCCTTATCTTAGATCATCATCGTAACATAGAAAGGGGTCTTAGTGATACCGGGTGTCATTGATATATAAAAGATGTTGCTTATCATTGAGGTGCATTCCGCTATGTACTTTGGTACAGGCACCCTCGCACCCCCACTGTGCAAATGACGAAATTCAACGCCGACCAGGGGAATACACGCGGGGCTCAATACCCCGCGCTAATCCAAAAGGCGTAAGAGGGGCAGTTAATTTTTTTTTTTCAGGCCCCTACCAACTCTTCTATGTATGTACACAATATGCAAGGCCAGTCCTCTAGTGCTCCGTTCGACGGTTTGGTCAAGTTCTAGGTTCCGATAATTGAGTGATTATGAGTGCCAGTTTATTAGTCAATAATTATCCGGTTTTCTCTCCTAGGCCTTTCTCTTGCTTGCCCCGGAACGTTTGCTCTTTCATATTTCCAGGTCAGTCATCCCATAGCCTGTCTGTGTCTTTCACGGTCATCAATTGCAAGTCTCGATTGCATCACTCAATTCACTGGGGGGTTGTGGGGCAGGTACGTCTTTCATCACAGTGCTCTGTGTTCCGTGTAATCGGACTGGAGATCTTGCTTCGATATGTGCTTACAGTAGCGAGTTGAACTGTGGATTATGGTGCATATGGAAGTTTTTTCTAATTTTCCTTCTCAGACGTGCAAGCACAGAACGATGGCCACTCAAGAGGTCCCTAAACCCTGCAAGGTCATCATGGCGGAGACCATCGCCAAAGGCCTCCTGGCGGAGGTCAAAGAGACCCTTGGGCTTATTCAACAGGACACCGAGAGTCAGCCAACCCTGGTGGCTTTCTTGGCGAATGGCGACCCTGCAGCTGTCAAATACGCAGAATGGTCAAAGAAGACATGCGAGGAGAAGTAAGTTGTTATCCTATCAGCATACATTTTAAATCATGCTGGCGAAGTATCCAAAACTCCGACCTCGGAGTTGTGGGGACTAACGACCGGCTTCAGCGGGTTTGACTTCGATTTGCGCCATGTCGACAAGGAGAGATTAGAAGAGGAAATCATGGCCGCCAACGAGGACACCAAGGTTGATGGCATCATCGTCTACTATCCCATCTTCCCCGGGAACCCGGCCCATGACAAATACATCCAGGAGACCGTCTCACTGGCCAAGGACGTGGAAGGCCTCTGCCATAAGCATATCTACAACATGTATCACAACGTGAGATTCCTGGACCCTCCCGAGAACCGCAAGAAGTCCATCCTACCTTGCACCCCGCTGGCAGTGGTGAAGATCTTGGAATACCTTCAGATCTACAACTCCATCCTGGCGTACGGCAACCGGCTCTTTGGAAAGACCATCACCGTTATCAACCGTTCTGAGGTCAACGGCCGGCCATTAGCCGCGCTGCTCGCCAACGACGGCGCGACGGTGTACTCGGTCGATCTGACCGGTGTTCAGCTCTTCACGCGAGGGCAGGGCATCCGCCATCCCCGCCACCAGGTCCAGGACAAGGAAGGTTGGGGTCTAGAACAGTGCATCCCCATCAGCGATGTCATAATCGGCGGCGTCCCCTCCGAGAAGTACAAGGTCCCCACGGAACTTATCCGGGATGGGGCAGTCTGTATCAACTTCTCCTCCTTCCGAAACTTTGACGGCCCGGCTATCAAGGAGAAGGCATCGATATATGTGCCCTCGGTCGGCAAAGTGACTATTGCGGTTCTCCTCCGCAACTTAGTGGTAAGTTTGCCAGACCACAGAAGCGTGAGAGATACCTAACGAGCCGCAGCGGCTGATCGCCAACCGACCTTCCACGAAGCCGGATGGGTCGACCGACGAAGGCAAGACGAAGGCCAAGAGCGAAGCCTTCGTGGATGGCTAAATAGAAGAAACGATACCCAGGTGGTGTAAAAGTATTTTTTGTAGTGCTTGTGATATGATCGATGTTTTTAGGACCGTTCGTGTTTTGTAGATGCCCTACCCTTTGCCTCGGGTCTTGTAGGGTACTTGATATACTGCACAATGGACCCGCTAACTATCTTATAGGATGGAGGGTCACCTTAGGTTCCTCCCACCTGATATCTGTATTCGAGGGAGGGAGGTCACTGGGGCTAGGATAGCCCCAACGGAAGTATGGAAAACAATGGCTGCGTCGGTCCTCATACAGCAAACTACTGCTCCTCCCCTAATTGGTTTATAGGGGCGGACGCGATCCCGAGTTTGCCAGTTGGTATGGGACCCTCTGTGAAAGTTAGATCTACGGCTCTCAATCATTAAACTGTTGGTCCTCCTAGCGGCCGCGTAGAATCTAGCACCATAATGCCAAGTTGCTAAGTTACGATATTATAATCGACAAGGCGTTAGAACAGTGTTGTATATAGGCGATCCCCTAGATATATATCCAGGGCCGTAAATGACGGGGGTCTGAAGTCGATACCACCCACATGCCGGCTTTTATCATAACTGGTCACCAGCTTCTCGGAGTGGTATGCAATCAGATTCTTCGATACAGTAATACTCTTGGCATACACAATCATGACCAGCCATATAAGCGAGGTTGCGGACCTTCTCCCCTACGGGAGGAATTTAGAATACTCAGCAAAAAATGCTTCCCCCCGTCGCCCCCTTTTATTGCTTGCTAGTATTATCAGATTACCCAACGCCCTTTTCGGGAGAACCTCATAGTTGTAAAGCGGCTGATCAGGCATCATAATGAGCCCTACTCCCTGATGCAAATCAAGACATGGAAACAATATTGCGAACTGTTGTCGTCTGTCGAGATAACTCCCCTTGGACTTTGAACCATGAAACATATCCCATCGTAACTTCGAGCCGTATATAGAAAAGAGTGGAGCAAAAGAGGAGAACCATAACATAGTAGCGAGAAAATTCGCACCTTCCCATTCCCCAATGACACTCTATTATCAACTTATACCGCTTAACATCCGCCCCAAGCCGGCAAGGAAAGATCATCCTTGTCCTCGTCCATCCCGTTATCGTCTGGCTCGGCCCAAGCCCGGATTCTCCTGATATCGTACTGCTTGCTCACGAAGTCGGCATCCTTGGCGGCCTCCTCCTCTTCCCGTCTCTTCTTCTCTTCTTCGTCGTCGTCGGCGTCGGCACCCGCGGAGGCGTTGGTGCCCTTTTGGTAGTAACGCTCGCCGGCGTAGCTCTCGCTGATGCGCTTGGCGACGTCGTTGGCCTCGTTGAGGCTGACCAGGCGCCGCTTGCTGCTGCCCTCGGTGCGAGCCAAGTACTCCGCGGCGGCCTCCCAAACCAACCCTCTGTCGGGCCGCTCCGGCTCTCCAGGCTGGTCGCACGCGTACGAATGGGGGTTCTCGTTGACCAGGTCAGCCAGGCGCCCGGTGCGCCTGGTGTCTATGCTCCTAACGGCGTCACCGCTGGACAGCTTCGACGCGATGAAACGGTCGTAAGCGATTTCGGCCGGGGTGCGCCCCACAGTGTTCTCCCGGTACAGCAGCTGCGCGTTGTTCTCGAGGATCACCCTCATGTGACCGGGGAGATCGAGGAACACGGCGCTATGGAGCACGGTGTTCCCAGAGCCGTTGAGGATCTCGAGCTCGGCGCCCTTTGAGAATTCGAGCAAGAGACTTAGGAGGTTGACGCTGCTCTTGGACTCCTTCGGCGTGTTGCGCCGGCTGTATATGCTCAATTTCCTGTGCAACGAATACATATATGGCGTGGCATCGGCCTTTTTGATCCAATAGTGGAGCGGGGTATCTCCTCCATGAGCGAGTTGATTCCGCTGCTTGAACATATCCGACCTCAGTTCGGGATCTAGGAGAGTCAGCAACGACCTAAGCCTGTCGACTTTGGGATTATTTGTCAGGGCCGCGTGGATGATATTATTGCACTCTTTGTCCTTCACCGACTGGTCGGCTCCAGCCTTGATCAGCGTCTCCGCGAACTGGACTCTCCCGAGGAGGCAAGCTAAGTATAGAGGAGTGTAACCTCGGTCGGATTTGGCCTCGAAAGATGACGGGCATACCTTGATCAGGTACTCGATGAGGCGGTTTGTCTGATCACCCAGTGGTCCCATGACGGCGCAGTGGATGACGAGATCATTTTGCATGCCGAGCCACCTCGTGATTGCTCTATCAAACCCTCCAGATGCTTTGGTCAGATATTTTAGACGAGGATCCTCCCTGGCCGCCTTCGACGAACCGAATTCCAGGTAATGTCTCATGGGCGTGCCGCTAAGAAACCACTCCAGAGATTCTCGGGAGCCTTCCATAGCAGCAATCAATAACGGAGGTAACTTGGACCCAGTGGGCTTTGCAACGAGATTACGGCCTTTACTAGCCCAGTCGGCCCGTTTCTTGCCATAGACCGTGAGGCCTTGGTAATACCTAGGCTTGACCTTCATCTCAACGCCACTCTTCTCTACCAAGTCTTCGAGCGGCATGCCGGCGCCCGTTCGCTTGATCATGTCAGCCAGCATATCAGTGCGTCCGAGCTTGACAGCACCGCAGAATTGTTCTTCGGAAAACGTGAAGAATCTACTGGTCCCTTCTTCAAATTCAGGGGTCTGACTGGCGTAATGTATCCCAACTTCGACCAAGAACTTGAATCTCTCCGTATCATTCTCGGTCATCGCGAACGTCAGAAGGTTTTGACTGCCCTTGTTTCGCTTTACCGTCCCGTCCGGCAGCATGACGAAGGTTGGCACCATCCGGTTGATGAGCGCCGTAGCCGAGACGTCGCTCTTCACCTGCGTGGAGACCTGACCGATATTATAGATAGTGAGCTGGTCCTTAACGATTTCCTTGTAGACCTCAGGCTCGTCATCGCTCTCAGACTCGGACTCGTAAGAATCCGCATCCTCGTTTCTTGTCGTCCTGTATCGGGCCGTCTCCTCTTCCTTTGGCGCCCATTGAGCCTGTGCGATATCGAGGATCGCTTTGGCGGTCGAGAAGTGACCCTTAAGCAGTGCGAGCGAGAAAGGAGTATTCCCTTTCGGGTCGAACACTGCGATTTTCAGAGGTGGTTCGTCTCCGTCAAATGGAGTAAGCGTAAGCGACTTGATCTTTTCTAGATGACCTGCCCAGGCAGCCTCAAACCTTGAAGAAGTTAGTCAGAGTCAGGTTAGATGGAGACTGGATAGAACTTACAACTCAATATAAGCGGCCCTTCGCTTGCTGGTAATATCGTCCGCGCCCTTGAAAACGAAGCCAAAGACATACGGAGCTTCATACGGAGCTGCAGGCTTGGCTACGTCGTCGATTGCGGCCGGGGGATCCTCGATTTCGGGATGCAACTCCTTAAAGGTCTTCGCCCCTTTGGCTTTGAGTGCCTTCTCCACCTCTTCGAGTTGACATATTGCGTCGCGAATAGCTTCGTTTTTCTTGCTCAGGCCCTTAGACTGCTCGGTTTTTTTCTTTTGCTTCTCAAAGCGGTCCAATTCCTTCTTGTAAGCGCCGACTTTGTCCTCAATATCGGCCGATACGAGCCAACGTTGATAGGTACCCTCCCGGAACTTCTCTAAAAACTCGGATGTTCCAAACGGCCTCTTGGGCGGTTCCAAGGTTCTCCTGGTCGGGCCGCGGTAACCGTATTTTGGGTGAGGTGACTCGAAAGTCTTCTCTCCCTTGTACCCGCGAAGCTTCGCAAGACTTTCTTGAACGACATCCAAGGCTGATTGCCCTCTGTTATACATTCGACCGCACCTATTCTCGATGAGACTAAGACTTGATTGGGTGATGACGTTCGGGTCGGCCCCTCTATCCAGCAATTGAATGGCAATAGTCGGATTAGGTGACTCGATAGCTACGAAAAGGGGCTGAATGGTATCTTTTCTGAAAAGCGTCTTGTTCGACTCGTAACCGCCAAGGTTTCGTTCAAAGGTGAGCTTGGCTCCCTTTAGCCAAGTGTCAAAGTCGATCTCGGGGTTCGCGCCCGCCTCGAGGAGCTTGAGGACAAGAATGGGATTGCCGTTGTCGATAGCCGTCATCAAAGGAGTCGTGGCGCACGAGCTCCCCCTATGTCCCGTCACCACGACATGATTCAGAGCTGCCTTGAGTCCAATCTTATCGTTTGCCCACAGGGTCTCGATGAGTTCTGGCGCACCACGCTTAACGTATCGGTGGAATGCCGTGACACCATTGTGGTCGGCTTGGGACGACGTCGCGCCCAAACTTAGTAGGGTCTCGGTCATCTGTACGGCGTTTTCCACCGGGAGTGTCAAAGCCAGCGCTAGCGTAAGGATCGCCTTCTGAGGCTCCCAGTATGGTCCGTCCCCGATCTCCACTGGCAGCAGTGCATCGGCGCCAAACTCCTGGCACAGAAGCTTGACTACGTCACAGTGACCTCCCAGAATGGCCAGATGCAACGCACTGCACTCGGAATCCCAAGCGACGGCATCGATATAGAGGTAGTCCGGAACGGCCTTGTCATCGTCTAGGGAGGTATCATCCTCTTTGTTCGTGCTGTCCTTTTCCTTGTCTACCTTCACGAAAGAGCCGGTGACAACGGATACGGCGCCGTCGTCAGACACATCATCGTCTACCAGCTCCCCCTCGGACTCATCGCCCTCAACTTCTTCGTCGGAATCGTCAGAATCGGTCTCGGTGGCGCCAGAACTGGCCTGACCCTCTTTGTGGGCGGCAGCTCTGGTCCTTCGACGTTGATCCTGCTTCTGCTCCTCCTCTTCCTCGTTCGCGTTGCTCTTCTCGAGAAGAATCGCGACCGTCTGAAGGTTCCCTCTCGCGGCGGCGAGGTGAAGAGCGGCCTGTCCGTCCGCTAGGCGGGCCGTAAGACGTGCACCATGGTCGACCAGGCATTTGACGATGTCTGGTGTTGAGCTGATGACCGCTAGGTGCAAAGGAGTCCTGCCCGTGTAGTCTTTCTTATTAGGATCTGCGCCATCTTGAGAGAGCCAATCTTCGACGTGCTCGAGATCGCCATCGACGATAGCTTGGCATAGACGAGCAGTGTTACCGACGTAGGCCATCTGCGTCCAGTCGTCCTCAGTCAACGGATTAAAGGATCCAATTTGCTATGGATGAGATCAGCCATGCGGATACCGGATGGTCCAAGTCAGCTTTACCTGTCTTCCAGGGTCATCGATCCTAAACGAGACGTTCCCGGAGACATAGATCTCGCTCACTTTATCCGCAATTTCGATTTCTTGGGGGGGCGTCGGCTTGGGGCAGGTGCCACAGCAATCACTAATGACGTCCTCAACTCCCCCGAAGAAGGCTGGGTGCATATGTAGATAGACCGCCCTTTCGTAGGGCTGGTTCCACTCCGCGTTAAGCAGGAGGTCTTTCGTATAGCAGAACTTCTCGATCTTCTTGGCATGGAACCTTTTGCCGTAGGGGACTG
Organism: Monosporascus sp. mg162; assembly: GCA_004155945.1. NCBI lineage: Eukaryota > Fungi > Ascomycota > Sordariomycetes > Xylariales > Monosporascus > Monosporascus sp. mg162. The sequence goes on along the minus strand of QJNY01000005.1, from coordinate 56,134 downwards.
TGAACGTGTGATAGTTAGACACCTGGTCTTCGTCAACCCAGTCGGCGACTTCATCTTCGTGAATCTCCTTGATATTACCGCGGAGACGAGGCTGATAGCGGAACCCAGGGTCTGGAAGTCCTCTCTCCTGCCGGCACCTCTTGAGATACTGTTCTCTGGCACTTGCCGTAGGGAGGCGTTCCAGAACGAGGAGCCTAGCGAGACCTCGCATTATTTGGAAGCTTCTCTCGAAGATTGTGGGATCAACCCTGCTGCGGTCCAGCTCGGGCCAGTACACTTCGAAGTTTCGATGGCTGTATTTGGACAGACGGTTCTCGTAGGAGGGACTCCTTCGGCTGAGATCAATAGGATTGATCTGCGTGATATATGAGGCTAGGGCCCGCGGTGTGCAGTATACCTGCTCACCATCGTATGCCGCACTGGAGCAGTCGATATCGAAACCCGTCAGAATTTCAGAGACCGATTTGTAGACACGGAGCACGATCTGTGAAAGATGTCAGTTGCTAGAACGAGGACCATATATAAAATCATACTTGAATATGGCGAGTAGGATAATGGCTGCCTGGAAGGTAATTAGCCGCTCTATCTTTTACGGTCTGATAGTTAACTGCAATTCACAGATGGTGATGGCGTTTTTTGTGCGCACTACCGTCGTTTCGGACAAGACGGCATCGCGGACCCGGGTTTCGATGTCCTTGATCTTTTCAATAGCCTGGTCCTCAGTAAGGCCGTAAAGAAAGAGATCCACATCGGACGCAGGGCCTAAGGATGGCTAGTATCAGCAAGCATTACATGCATGAACTGAGCTCTCGTGGCACGAGGAAAGCATAGGAGGGGTGGTGTCATCCTATGGCCTAGCCCGGCTTACAGAACATCTCATGGTAATACTGTCGCAGGGCTCTTTTAGACCTCCTGTATTTGTCTGGGACGGGGAGGAGGGTGTTGACGACTGAGGAGCCAGCGGCGACGACGTTGCTCCAGTCCATGTCGGATAGGGACGATTCAGAGAAGACGCTGAAATTGTGTCTGAATTCCTTGAGGGTTGAGACTACGGCTGGCGAACCGTTGGCTCGACGCTTATCGCTGGGAAGAGCCATGATGTACTTGCCCTTCTCCTCTTGGGTCTCCTTGTCTAGGTCGCGAGCGCGAGTCTTGATCTCGGGAGCGTCCGTGGTGAAGAGAGGTAGGACATTGATGTATGGGTCATCCAGAATAGGGTTGCTGCGGTCCTGAGCATATACCTCTCTGAGCTGAGCCTCAAACTTGCGGTATGGCTCCATCAGTTCGGCCATAGGGGTCTCGGGGTTTTTCGCGATGTGCTGTACCAGCTCATGATGAGCGACCGGCAATTTGGGAAGGCCTTTAGACGCCATGATTGCTTAAAGATCCACCCTGACAACGGACTCTACGACCGGCCCGAATCGATGATAAAAGGTGATAGGACTGGAAAATATGAATAAGGTCAACAGCTGCAGTGGAGGTGGGTTCCTGCTCAAATTGACAGACATGTGCAAGTGATATTTGAGACACCGAGCTGTGAATAGATTGAGACTGGATTTGGGAGCCCTATGCCATCAGACAAGACCATCTAATTTATATCTCGTGTCTCGTGCCTTCCATAGATACCTTTGACAATTAGCAGGCAACAACGACCATTAGCTTCCCTGCTAAGACGACTTTGTATTCAGTTGCGTCGCTTGGGGTGATGTGGCTTGCAGTTTAACTGAACGAGACGGAGAGTTGAAGACCGCTCAGCGCGGCCTGGTGCCTAAATTTACAGACACGGGGTCCCGTGATCACCAAGATTGCCTTTTCCTAGTGCTTCCTTATCCCTGACAGACTTCCTTTCCTGGGTTATGATGCCTAACTCAACGAAATGCATTGCTGCCGTTTGGGGTGTGTATATACAAAAGAGGGAAGGGGATATCCGTCTTACGTACTAACTAGTATGTATGCTTAGCTCCACCACTCATCCCTTAATTGAATAAAATATGGGACCGATATCGAGAAAGCTAGGGACTTGCGAGGTAGTGATTCATTCAATCATTCAATACTCCGCTCAGTTCAAACGAGATGATGCCAGTCCCTCTCAAACAGTGTGAATGAACTAAAATACACAAAGAGGACATTACCTGGAGGCTCAATGCTTTTTCCGTATCCCAGTTTGTATTCTTAGAAACTGGAAGCCGGAAGCCGGAAGCCGTTGAAGACAGGGTTCATTGACTGTGGGTTGGTATATGTAACCCCTGACAGGCAGACAAGGAGGCAGGCCGTCCACATCCCCCTGCAATCGCGGAATCACGTCACTGGCAGCCAAACCGCCAGACATGGGCGGAGGAAATCCCGGCGAAAAGTCCGAGGCGGACGGCCAGAGACAATCGCGGTTCTTCCAGCTGCCGTCCGAGATCCGGCTCCAGATCCTGGCACTTCTCGTCTACGAGGGCGCCGCATCCCAGCACATCGTGCACTTCGAGGGCGAGAGGGGCTTCGTGCGACTCCCTTGCCGGCCAACACCAGACGCCGACGTCAGGTTCCGCAACGCGCTGGAGTGGTTCTCCCTTAACAACAGCCCCTGGCGCGGCGGCCACCTGAAGTGCTGCCGTGCCCTGCCCGGCCGGCGCGGTCAGAGGGGGAACACGGCCGACCCGCTCAGCTCCCCCCTGCCGCTGCTCCTAACGTGCCGTAGGCTGTACGAGGAGACGGCCGACGTCCTCTACGCGTCCCTGAATTTCGTGGGCCTGAAGCCGCTGCGCCGTTTCCTGCGGCAGACGACGGCCGAACACCTGAAGCGTGTCCGCAACGTCGATATCCAGTGGGAAGGGATCGTGAGGTCGCTACCGACATTCAACCTCGACTTTGAGGACTGGGCGCCGACGTGCGAGAGGCTCGCTAAGCTACGCGGTCTCCGTACACTTCGGGTAAAGATATTCGTCTGCAGCCGTACCAATGGACGACTGGCCGAACTGTTTCTGCGTCCGCTACTGGCCGTAAAGGAGGCGGAGGTTGCCTCGGACGTGGTTCGGAACTGCTGGGATCACCACCCTAATAGTCAAAAGAAAACAGTGACGAGCATTCTACTTGGTGACTACGAGGTGCCTATCAGGGTATGCAACGTCTCTCTGCAAGATAGATGGCCAGGGGACCACATCTTGGAGCGGACGCCATCCACGGTTTGAGTTAATGCGTTACGTTGTGTCTTACGGACGCATGGAACTGGGTAAAAGGCCAGTTTGCCACTTTGAGGTTTTCTCAAGACGGAGGGAAGTTTGACGCTTTCAGCAGGCAGGCGTAAGAGGCACACTCGGTATTGCGTTCTGGATGGAAAAGCTAAGTATGGCATTTTATGTTTTTCTGCGATGGAGATAGACTGGCATGTGACTGTAATGTGAGAACAGCTCACGCTATCAACACGACCGTAGGAGTTCCGCAAACAAGATCTATCATTATATAGATATTATGAGCATTATATCAAGGTGAGTTCAAAGTCGCCAGTAGCTAACGTTGAGTTTCTCTTTCGTGCCACCACGTAGCTGGTTTGCATCTGCATCCGCATCATCCGCACGCGGCCATTCATTGCCGGATATAACACCAAAGTCGCGAACAATCTCAAGTACAGGCCGTAGCTCCCGTCACCATCTGTTTTGATAGTTAAATCGGTCCAACCTCGGTATAATTGCCAACATGATTGTAGCAGCCTAGCAAACTATTATGGTTCCAAACGACCTTGTCTAATCGCGAGTCAGTTTTAAGGGACTGTTAGGTGGAGATAGGGGAATCCCGTACTGAGATCAGTGCCGGCAAGTTTGACGGTACCATCTACGTTGTAACAATCGCAGGTCAGAAGGAAAGCCGTCTGGCTGCCATTGAAGAAGCAGTTTGCGCAGGTATGTCAGTAGTTTCCGCTACGTCAAGGTAGGTCAGCACCGGTTAACTGGCTCCCTACTAGAACTAGATGGTAACCGGACTCACTTGCAGTAAGGCGCTAGGACGCCACCGTTGTTAATGATGCAGCATGCGGTGTCGAACCTGTCGTAACGCTGTATGAGCACGCCTCCCGGAGCAGTGAGGAGTTGTGTTATTCGAGAGGCAGCCTCACCAAGTCCATCCATAGCTGTAATGGGCCCAATTGTCGTTGTTGCAGTACATCCCCAGGTAGCTATCAACCATCCTGGCAGTTTTCCAGGTACAGTTCCTCACAAAGTCCTGAGCAGCCGTCATCCGGCAAAAACCGGCGACCATCGGGACCAAGGCTACAGGGCAGCCGAGGAGAGCCATTGTTGGTCTCGTAGTGAATGCTGGCAATGATATGTCCGGCTTAGTGGGAACGTAGTATTGGAGATGGGAGATTGAGACGAGGAGGGTGCAATTGAAATCAGGGCCTAGGGAGGTAAAAAATAGGTAACAGAGGGTTAAAGAACAAGGTATGAATGAGGGATGCTATAAGTTCATAAAGTGATGCTTGCTAAGGGAGCGTAGGACACAGCATGGTCTTGGCTTCTAGTAGGAGGTCATGGACTGAGGATTAGTGGATGAACAAACTGAGGAAGAAGAATTTAGGAGATCTAAAATGATATCAAGGTAGATAATTCGAAGACAGATTTGAACGACTTTACGCTAGCTGTCAGCCGCCTTGCTCTTTCCATTTTCTCATCCTGATATGGCACCTTTTTCCGGTCTAAGATTATTAGAATTATGTTTCAAGTCAGATGTCAGGAGTCAATAAGTCAGGCTCATCCCACACTATTTGATGCCACTTAGGCGGCACGAGGCTCTTTGGTCCTAAAACTACTTCTGGCTCTACATACACAGTAGGCAGGCTACTATATATAGTGCATGTAGTGACTCAACAGCTATTTGAGATTTCACAATAACTCCCAAGCAAGGACAAATGGAGAGCAAACCAACGAGACGGATCACGGTGATTGAGATCTTATACATAAGGTCAACGATAGCCGCTTTAGAGGGTAACGTCGTACAAGCTTGAGACACAGATTCATTTGCGAACTCCACAATGATTGCCAGACCAACAGCGCTCGGCCCCGGTAGTCTAAGATATCCACAGCATCGCCATGAGCATGATCATATGTTGTGACGATCTTTCACCACTCGCTGCAGGGAGAAAATCTTTTTTCAGCCCGGTATGTCAGGCCAGAAAGGGTTGGGGAGAATACTACCAACTTTGCTGTGGTATATCAATAAATTCTAAACTATTCTCGCGGTACCTTCTTGTCAAATTTCTGGCAAGGATTCGCAATTCTACTCTAGGTATGTTAGCAACGTCACACTTTTACATACATCCTCAACCCTTTCGCGAGTCAACTATCACCGCGGTCAGCCGCTTGGAGGTCTCCCTGACTTCAGTGAAGGGCTTAACTAACCGTAGTGAGCTTCTGTATCCCGAATATTGTTGTAGTGACAGTACTTAAGCAGGATAGTAGATTACCCCTATTTGAGTGACCTTTCGCTTGAGCCATAACAATATGAAAAAGACGGCCGGAAATTGTAACTCCCAGATGCTTGCCTAAACATGAGACCAAACTCTTGGACATAACGACATCTAGTAACTAATACAGACTGCCCAGGTGCCCATCCAGAACTCGGGTGGTGCCTCTTCTTAGACAGAAATCCTAAGGAGAACGGTCCTCTGAGACTGCCTTGAGGCTTCGGTTCTCTTTTCCAGGAACCAAGCTGTCTCCCACGTATTGCGACAGCAGAGATGCCACTCTGCTATTCAACACTAGCTAGAAAGGTCGGAAATACTCGCGTGAGGGTGCAATCTTGAGGGATGGAAAACACACCAAGGCGGACGATGCCGGTAAGGGACGATCCTTGCCCTGGTTTTCGCGAAGTAAGGCGACCGCCCTGAAGTTTCGGCGGCACAGTACGAAAGGCATAGAATTTCTCAGAGTCCTCGGGGAGGCAGATGATCGCGGTTCGCTCTAAGCAGACCTACGTCCCGAGCTTCTTCCTCAACGGAGTACTGATGGTCCTGCGCTGATGCTTCCCCGGCCGGCAAAGGTATTCTTGGGAGTCTTCGATGGAGGACCGGCTTTAACTCTTTTTTTTTTAAGACAGGATATTACAGTCTTGGCTGACATCGAGATTCTTGCCCGAGATCCTCCGCTGCAACGTACCTTCCAACTCTCTTGGCCCGAAGGCATCCGTGATATATCAGACTGAACCATCTTAGATATTTATTTCTCCATTCTCTTGACCATGAAACTAGTTAGTGGAACACAATCTTGCTGATTTCTTCCATATCGACCTGCTGCCCGTAGCTACCCACAACTGATAAGGAACGTTATGGGCAGCGGCATCTTGGATCGTATCAATAACTCCGCTATCATATGCTTCGGTGTAGTGGCCTACCTGTCTATCAATTTGCTTGCTCGTTGGTACGTCCGAACAGCAAATTGCCGGGTCTTTATGTTCCGGCCTTCGTCGTCAGGTAATACGCAAACGGGAAGTCGTGGTGGCTACCCCTTAGATCAGCACTACGGTTAACATACCAGTATCCAGATATTGGCAACGCAGTCCTTGCCAAATCATCAAGAACCCTTAGCTGGGGGCATATTCAAAGTCGTAATTCGGCGGGCGCAGTTTACGGAGAAGGGCATCCCGACAGCATTTTTCAGCCCGGGCGTACTCCCAGCGCGAAGAGAATGAGATGCCCCATACTTAAGTTTAGGAATCGGTTGGGCTGACCGTCAAGAAAGTAAAGGTTAAAGTGAAAACCTTTATATCCTTGAATAACATTACATAGATTCCCATGGTTATTCACGAACATATATAATCCTACTGCCCTCAAGCTGTTGCAGGAATTCCAGAGCTTGAATATAGCATCACTTGACACTTCTCGAAATTCCCGACATTCCTATTTGAGTCTACCCTGTACGTTTTTACATACCAAACCTTCCAGGGCAACCTCATCGCTTCCTGCCGAGAACCTCATCCGTCCGCATTCTTACATTAAGTATATGAGGATATTTCAGGAGTCATCGGCGTTTGCAGCGTTTAGTGGCATCCGATTGCCTTTTCAGCTACGGGTTGCACTCTAAAGGAATTTAAGCGGAGCACATAAATGAACTCTCCTGATGCGGCAGTAACTTACAAAAGCCTTGTGCGAGATATATCATTCACTAGTAATATCCCCGATGGTAGCTTGGGACCCTTATGTTAACATGTATTGTACGGCTATGTGGGAGACTGGTATAATATTCCAAGTGGAATGATATGGATTATCATCGTAGTGGACCCCTTCATAATAAAGAGAAAATCTGGCTATGCGGTACTGACTTCAGTATACTCGAGGACGGCGATAAATCCAGATACCGAACGAATAGTCATGTTGAAATTTCCAGGCTGCTAATAAAATCGGCGGACCACAGTCCTTCGATGGAAAATCCAAGGGTATCCTGCGAGTAAGCTGGTCAGCTCTTGCATGTGACTCAGCAATAAGTGGATGCGAATAAAGGGACACCCTGCATGAGTCGGTCCAACTGCATGATCCATCAAAACCGCAATTCTACGAAGAGGTTACTCTTGAAAACACTTCATTGTTAACTTTCATATCGGATCTTCCCCTAATCCATTCCTCATCGTAGATTTGTGTCTTCACGGACGGAACCATGTCATCCAAGCATGCGTGGAAGGTGGAGGTAAGCTCCCCTGCTGAATTGATACGCGTGCCAGTGCAGATACATACCGCAACCATCTTTCCGTGGCTTGGGGCAGAGTCCCGGTTAAAAACATATGCCTGACTGTTCAAAATGCAGCTCGTTCCCTGGGACCACCTGAGCGAAGAACATGTACGAAGAATGTACGATCAGCGTGTCGCCTGCGGGTGGAGATCAGATGAAGTCCCATCGTATGTTGAGTTCGCGAAGAAAGGGGGCAGAACATTCCACTGGATCGTGAGTCGACATGGTACAGGCGTCCTGTCCTAAGCTTAGATTTTATAGGTCCTGGCAGATGCCGTTCCTGGGAAAGCGAAGCTTCTCGAAACCCATATTGAAAGATACCCACAAGTAGGTCTTTGCTCTGGCGCCCAAATCCGAGGTCTAAGAGCCGTTTAGGAAGCAACTATGCTACGAGATACAGCACGGGAGGTTCGGTCAACGCCACGGCAACCGACTGGCAAGCAATTTACTCCGATTGGCCATGTAGCACTTGATATCCACAAGCCAGAGGACGATGAGCAACTTGGTCTCCCAAGAGAAGGTGTAGTATGGGTCCACCAGCTCTATATATCGTATGCCCTGCAGAATGGCGGCTTTGGCGCAGCAGCGATGGCGCAAGTCGAGGCACTTGCTGTGAACGAGCCAATGAAAGCGAGGATGCTGGTTCTAGACACCATGGCAAAGGAAATGCAGACGAGTCCTCCGATTGCAAAGATGCTATATCAAGACAGGGGTCTTCCCGTGCCACTCGTAAGTACAGACGCCACACCTTAGAACTAAGTTCAGAACTGATTAGCCCAGGTGTCGACGCAGGACTGGTACAGTCGGCAGGGTTGGCAGGTTTTCAAAACCATTAATAACGGTTATATTTTCAACTCCGAATCAGGCAAGACACATGGGATTGATGTCGTATATATGAGGAAAGTGGTCGGCTAGCGGGGTGGTGTTTTGAGAGAGCACAAGAAGTTTGAACGAGACATCACAAGGCGCTAATAAGTCGAATGAGCTTTACTTGCTTGCCCGGGTGATAGGGTGCTGAGGAAGATGTGTTCACATCGTCTTCGCACAAGGTGGAATCTCGACTACGAGAGTTGGTATGTATGCAGTCCATGGCGCCCGGCGGTCATTAAACGCGGGTCGCGCTTATTTGTGATTCTTCAGATCCGCAGTTGCCTAGAAATAGATGCACCATAATTCGTCGATGGCTAAGAAGGAAGATGCAGTCGGTGGTGCCAGCCAGGTCGTCCTCGCAAGCTTCGGAGATACAGACAGGAAAGAGTGTGAATGAGTCGACCACTCAGGCGACACAGACGTACATTCTGGGGTTGAATGTGTAGGAGATTAGACTACCTAGGTACGAAGTAAGGGACCAATTCCCCAACAAAAGGTGGGGGTGGATATCTGTGGATATCTATCTGCTGCGTGGAGGCCCGAGCTCTTTTTAATTGAGCGCCAGCTCACATGACCGCGCGACAGAAGACCTCGAAGAATCAAGGCTCTCAAGTTGTGGTGACTCTCCATTATTCAAACGACCTCATCTCGCGCCATTGGACCATCGTGGTCCGCATCATTCCTCAGTTGCCCGGTGGCCTAAAGGGCCATAGCTGCGAGCTAACTTGGTCATTCCATCTAGGCTAGATGACCACATATACATAACTTGGCGTCGTCTCTCAGCCACCCGTTTTGACGTGCATCGGTGGTAAAAGCGCGTCAAGTCGAGGATATGCACATTGCAGACAGCAAAACAGCCAAATAATCACTAGCACTCCCGTAGAACAAGCACCGGAGAAGTAACCGCGGTTTTCTTTTTACCTTGCTGAGGGTTTCTATCCCATGGGAGGGCCAACAGAGCAACATCCACAGTCATCACTCAAGTGCCATCCAGTCACATCTCGAAACACTCAAAGGTCAAGATGCATGCCTGGGTGACCAGCAATGGGCGTAGTAACAGCCGGCCCCCCACAACTTCAGCTTCGGGCTTCGATGCCCTTGGTGGCACTCAGAAGCGCCACACCTATCAAACACAATCGCAGCCGTCAGTTCCCCCAGTACAGGACAATCCTCCGCCACAATCACGCGCAACGACCATAAATGCAAATGCTGGCAGAATTGCTGCAACATCACGGATTCAACCCCAATCTAGCCGTCTGGGCCACCACCGAGATGGGTCTCTGTCAATAGCCCGGACCAGGACTACCGCCGACTCAAACCTTCCTGAAAGCGGGAGGCCGGCACCCTTTTGGGAAGGGTCTACGATAGAAGGCTCCTTATTAAGCGACACGGCTAGTAACGTGGACGCCAATCCAGCTCTTCCACTCCAATATCATCCACCAGCGCACGAGCCCAGCCACAGGCGTCGTGAAATTCCACGTCGTCGGCCATTCAGGAAGGCGTCTCCTGCACCAGAGAGCATTGCCCCTTTCATGATAGGACCCAGTGGCATGATCGAAGAGGTTGAGGACCCCCTAACCAGAAGAACTTCTACGCCTGATGCTAGGAGCAATCAGGGCGGCTTTAAGGGAGCCGCTTACGTTGACTCTGATCTGTACTCAGATGATAGTCAGATGTCCCCTGAGAAGGCGTCGCCTTCAAACAAGCGACTTCCCCCTAAACAGCTTGCCCTTCGGACTAGCCGAGGTGGCTCTTTCTCTGGAAGAACTACGTTCCCTGACGATGACAATCTTATGTCCTCTCCCCAACAACAGGCATACCAGAATCCGGAGAATGGGGTGGAGGGGCCTCATCCACTGCATGCGAGGCGCTCGAAAGTGAAGAGTGAGGAAAATCATCGGTCGACCGTCTTTGCTGATGCAGACACGCCTATGGTCAACAATTCCCACTCGGAAACCGAGAGTGTCGAGCAACAGCCAACGCCGAAACCAGCGGTGAAAAGCAAACCGCAGGTCGCTCGGCAGCTGTTCTCTAGGAACGGCAAAGCTAGGTTTAACCTTCACGAGAGTGCGATGCCTCGGCAATCTACGGAAACGCGCCATTCCAGTTCAAAAAAGAGAGCATTCGAGCTCGATTACGATGACAGCGCCTTGGCACATATGAGCTATGCCGACCTCAGGAAGCAGCCTTTCGACTTCGACCCCACTCAAGCCGAAGCGCAGTCAGTCGGTGCACCTCTCCAAGGTACTCTGTCAGAAAAGCTCGATCACTTCTTGGGAAAGGACCAGGCGACCCAGGCGGACTTTTTCACCAGGATGTCCGTGACTGACTGGGAGGACTCGGGTGACTGGTTTCTCGAGCGGTTTGGAGAGATCGTGCACAAAATTAAAGAAACCCGTCAGTCTAAGCGGGCAACAGTAGAGAGCTTCGAAAACGAGATTGCTGAGCGTGAGGAGATCGTTAGGAACAAGATGCATGGCATTGGCCGAAGACTCGCAGAATTGAAGAGCGAGGGCGAAGGCCTAATGCGAAAGGAATTCGACTGAGGAGATTTGTTAAGAGCACACAGCTTTACACCGTCGGTGTGCCTCTCATGACCGGAGGTGTTGATGGGCCTTGCGCCTGGCAGCTGTTAGAAGTAGGCTGTAGTATGGGATCATTCTCCGAAGCCTTGCCACGACGATTTATTTTGGAGTTGGGCGCTTTGCTCTAGTTTATATTTCTGGACTATAGGGCATTGCGGTCATGTCATAGCATGCTCAGGTAGTAAGATACCCTTTTTTTGCTCTCGCGAGTTTTCAAATGATAACCGTCTGCTTCACCTTTCTGTCTTTGCCAACCACGAGCCTCAGCTGACGACCCGACTTCTCTGCGAATAAGCCTTTTCTCAGCTTATCCGTGAATAGCTCGTATGCTGGATAGTAAGCATCAACAAACTTGACGACCTGTTCGTCTGTCATGCCCGTTCCCTTCTCGGCCCGCAGCTTGACCTCCTGCTCCAGCCGCCAGTCGTAGACCCATTCCGTATTCTCCGCGTCGATGTGCACGAACGCGTCGAAGAGGTCCGTGACGGCGTCGTAGTCCCCTAAGCGCTCGTTGACCAGGCTCAGGTGGTCGAGACTGTGCCGCTTCAGGGTCCGACTCGGTGCCTTCCACTTGTCCGCCAGCTCCGACTGGCTTAGCCGCCGAAAGCCGACGCACCAGCCCTCGAAGATGACGACTTGCACGCGCCGCTGGCCCGGACCGTTGACCGTCGCCCAAGACGACTCCGGGACCCTGTCGCCCCGCCCGGAGTAGGCCGACTTGTCGTACTGAGGCACCTTGGTGGGCTCGCCATTGCAGAGAGCCGTGAAGAATCTCCTCGCCAGTTCCATGTCGTGGGTGCCTAATACGCCATCGCGTCAGATTATCTCCTCCATGTCCTACATGTAGAGACATGTCTTCATCTTTAAAGCGTAGGGCGTGACATCCGGGACAATCAGCCAGACAACCTACCTGGCTCGCCCCGGACCTGCACGAGCTGGTTGTCCGGGTGGGACGCCGCGAGCGCCTCCTGGTCCCCGCGCGTCAGGTAGAAATCGTCGATGCTGCAGACGAGCGTCTCGAGCCCCTCGTCCCGTCCCAGCTTCTCGGCGAGCGCCCGCACCAGCGTCGTCTTCCCCACGCCCTGCACGCCGTTGAGCCCGATGATGAAGGGCCTCCTCCCGGTCCCCGTCGCCGTCGCGTCCGCTGATGCGTGCTCCCTCAGCCGCCCGAGGATGAACGGTATGCATATGGGCGACTTGTCGTCGACGATCTGGGGGGTACTGCTATTGGTGGTTTGGTGGCCCCTGTTGTTCGCCATCTTGCTTGTCTCTCTTTGACGCCGCGAACTAGATGCTCGGCACTCTGACCGCAGCCGCGGTTGTCTCAAAGAGGGGGTTGGGATGGATGGTGGTGCCTATGTATGCACCGATCGTTCGGGATTACCCGCGGCATTGTAAATGGCTGCGGAACGCTAAGTGCTCGAGTACTATTAGGGATTCTCGGGCAAGCTGCATGGGTCCATATAACCTGTATGCATATACACATTACAGTGCAACTCCGGGCAATGTAGCTGTCAGCTAGCTGGAGGGTGTGTAGCGCTTCCCATATACGGAAAGGTCACATATTGATCTGCTCATATATGTTCCGAGGCTAAGCTACTTAGAGTTGTACGAGTGCAACAGCACCTGCAACTAGCTGAATACAACACAACTAATGTCCCTTAACGTATAACACAAGCGAACGGCGCAAATTTTAGCACTTCGCAACAACCTAACTCTATTTATTCATTATTTAATGCCAACACTTTGGAACACCCTAATAAAAAACTAAGATAATACTGGCCGTTTAAGCTGAAAAACGAAACTTGAAACTTATAGAAAACTCGGTTTATTACACAATATTATTAATATTATCTTAAGCTAGCAGAGATCTAAAGGTATTATACAGATTGGATTATTTAAAGCGCCTGTTATAATAAACCCTGATTTTAATAAGACAAACTTTACCGAGAACTTTCAGAGTTATTCTTCGCGCTATTTAGTCCTGGATAGTAAGCACCGTTATTCAACAAAGAGAGCTTTCGTTGCCCAGCAATCCTGGGGCCCTCGTGGCGAAATGGTTATCGCTTCAGACTTCTAATCTCGGTATGATTTCGGAATTAGTCTAAGGATTAATAAGAACCCATCTACGAGTAGATATCTGAGGATTGTGGGTTCGACCCCCACCGAGGGCTTGAAATTTTTGTATAGCTTACACTATAACGACGTTATCGTTATACAAAGAACTCAAATTTTTAGGCCTACTTACTTTTTTCTTCCTATGTATAAAATCTTATTATAATATTTCTAATTCTTCTAACTATGCAAAAATTTCTTTATTTATTTATTCTCTTAAACTAAAACTAATAAATATGCGCTTTATATTATTTGGGATAAAATGCCGATATTCTGGAATACTATGTAAAAGGCCTGCAGAAATATGCTCTATTGCAGTGGGTTAATTTGGAGAAGAAATCCAAATACTTCAGTGATCCTAGGGCAGACTTTCCATTTCTTTACTATCTTCATAGCCTCCTGTAGCCCCAGTCCTGTTGACAGCCCTATCGAGACCCTTGGAGGTTTGCACTTTCGAAGGATACGCATCGACTTGATGCCCTTAGTGGCCTTGGTCATGTATGCAGCGGGTTGAGTCTGTGGTCTTTGCCGGCGGGGTCAACTGAGCGAATATCCAAAGAAACCCGGCCTGGCGAACACAGTCTACAGATCTATCCTCTTATTGTCGAGGAAGAAACGTATTGGGTGCGAAATCTCATCCGCATTCGGAAAGTTTTCTCAAGACTCTGAATGGCGCCTTTGCTAATGAACAAATGGTATAGAATTGCTCGATCCTGTCGGCACTGGGTCGCTGTGGGGATGTCATCCACCTGTCGAGTAAGGGCGGTATTAGGAGACACTGCTGATCCACCAATTGTCCCTCCTCCCTTAAATAGTAGTTCCATAAAAAGGACGCGAAAGTGATAAGCAGACAAAGCTGCAAATACTTAGGTGAGTTGATATTGGGTTTCGCTGACAGTAGCCAGTAGTGCCGAGTCGGGTTCGAAGGCCCAAAGTATCCACGATAGAGGTGGGCTTTCTTCGGCGGATTTCATCATCTCTGGAAAGACCGGCAGATAAATATTCTGCTCCTTAAAGACGGCTTGCATCGACTTATTGCTGACATTGAATTTGCGAGCTAGGTCTTTCAGGTCATTTGCTGTCAGAGCCGTGCGGGTTTTGGCGTACTGGGCGAATTGTGGAGGAATCTTGTCTTCCGGTTGACGGGTGATGTCCATGGCAGTGTTGGCTGTAGCACTTGCGGCCGCAAGGTCTAGCGTCCCTGACTCATACCTAATGAAATCAGCTTGAAAAGCGTCACGGAGCTGAGAATAGTCTCGCATAGCTGCATTGAAAAGGAACAAGAGCTCATCGAATGTGACCTGGTTCTCGGAATCCACGACGTCCATTGGAGCTTCTGACAGCCCGATACGTCGACGCGCGGGGATAAATGGCTAACCAGCCAGTTTGCAAGAGGAATGAGTTTTTGGTTGCCAATGTCCTCTTCTCTCCGTCCTGATGATGGCTACCAGCAAGTAGAGTTTCAGGGCATCTCGAAGCCACGAAGTGACAATTCGTATCTCCAGCCTGTATCTTCCAACCACAGCCCAAAAGTTTGCTGCCATGAAGGGTTGCGCACAGCCTTTATTTAATGCGCCACGACGCGAGATGAGCTTTGTTGCGGGTCTCATTAGGGCGAAAGGAGAACTGGCATAGGATAATCTGAAAAGGAAGTGGTCATTGTCTTATTATTTATTTTGTTTATTTTTGGGGGCGGGAGAAAAGGCCGTAGAGGTAGCTTCTGGTGGGGGTATTGGAGTTTCTAATTTCCCTAACTCTCCCGCCACCCGAAGAAAGACAATGCAGCGACAATTGAGTAATACAATAGATAGATAAGCAGTTCAATAGGCAGCGAGCTTCAAGTGGACAAGTACTGTAATACTTCACTTACCGGCGCAGCTTAAAGGCGAGGGACGAAGGCTCGGCAGTCACTAGTAGCATATAAAGCTAGGTAGCATCCTAGGAAAAGGCAATAAGGCGAGTAGCCCGTACTATTGGCACAAGCTTGAAGAGAGTGATATAGCTCCAAGGTCATTAATGATGACCAGTCATAAGGAATCTGGTACGTGGCTTAGAGGCTAAATTGCTTCGAGTGACTTTATCTTCGCAACCAAACTAATTGTGACATGGTGCAGGAGTCCCAGACTACGCAGCCATTACACAGAAATGAGCTCGAAGAGGACTATGTCTGTACGGCGCAATATTCGTCAAGCAATTGGAGGAAAGTTACCTAACTACGTGCGTAAATGGACTTTCTTCAGAAGAAACCCAGGTAGGGATGTGTGCATCTGTCGCAAACTACATGCATGACTTGGAAACACCACCGACCAGTAATCCTTTAAGCATTGTAGGTCGGTGCGGTCGCATGATGCTGTCACAGAGAGCGCTCTCCTGATTCACGGTCCGCATCAAGTAGAGCGTAAGAGGTAGGTTCCCCAACTAGAAGAACGAAGAGATGCCATTCTGGAATACTTGCGTAAGAGCTCCAAGGAGAACAGTGTACATATTAGCATCAGTATGGCACTGCTTAACATACATCCTCGTTGCACTCGCATCGGGAGTACCTCTCGGTTGTTAGGAACCTTCCCGCTGCCATACTGTAGTACCGAGCGGCGAGAGACAGAGAGTTAAAGAAACCAGCGCCATAATTAACAGATATTTTCTGGCATGCCTTTTTTGGCGTATCAAGTAAGATACGACCGAGTAAAAGAACATAAGTTATAAAATAGGGCCTGATCTCGATGATGTAATCTCTGGTGCACGTCCACTACGTCTTCACAGCATTTTTAGACCCATACGGCCCCTTAGTATTCCCTCACCCACAAATGGGCGGGGGCTGCAGAAAGTAGCAAGGGTTCTGAGGGAGCCGTATCCCTTCACAGCATTTTTAGGCCCACACGGCCCCTTAGTATTCCCCAGCCACAAAAGGGCGGGGTTGCAGAAAGACTGGTACGTCGTAACATAATTCCCTATGTCAACCAATCAAGCCAGCGAAGGACATTCCGGATATGTGGGTTTGTAGTGTATGACGCTAACTGCAATAATCCCTGAGAGTTGTACATTGGACCCGGTGTGTGTCGACCAGGACTTTAGACCAACCAATGGATTCCGATCATGTTTTGTGCAGCGAGACCCCTTCCTTCCATTTGAGGTAACACAGTTATCAAAAGTCTGTATTTTGCTGCCTTGTTGCCTGTCTGATACATCGTATACGTACATACATCTTTTGGGGGAGTCTCTTGGGAAAGGGAAAAAGAAGGGGTAGCTGGGGTCTAATGACAGAGGTGCCAAAAAAAGGGCTCAACCGGGATTTGAACCCGGGACCTGTCACATAGGAGGGCTATTTTTAAACAGCTGGGAAAATCTCCCGAAGCGACAATCATACGACTAGACCATTGAGCCTCGCTGAAAATTTTTGAAAACGAAATATTATTAAGGAAACACAATCCGCCGTAGGGCTCTTGCAGACCCACTCCTCAAGGGGTACTTGCGTCACGCGGAGTGGATCACAGGATAAATGTATCGCTCCTTAAAGGGCCCCAAGCAAGGCTCCCCCCCAAAACAAAGGCACCTAAAGCAAACGCACTGAAGAAATGGTTGTAAGTTTAACTTTTTTGCCATTTACACGTAGGACCGGCTTATTGGGCCGGATTGCATGAATTCATGAGGGACTCCTTCCCATCTAGCCACTAGAAGATTGTGCGATTGTTATTAAGACCTAACATCTCGCTCTCTGTCTCTTTTGTTTCCCAGGACGGGCCTTTACAAGCAACTTGGAAGCAGTAAGCATGATTTGGGTACTTGACTACTCTTGACGCTTTAGAACACCAGGATGTTCCTATCAGGCTTCCTAGGATCGCCTTTAGGGAAAAGCGATTCTTCCAGACCAGGCAGCTGCATCAATAACACACAAGGTTCGTCCTCGCGTCGCCGGTCTCGAAGTCCCGACGTATCTGGGTCCGTGTATATCTCGGACGAATCGCAACTTCGTCCCGTCGAGCCTCTCCCGAGCCAGATTACCGACCTCAACGAGAACCTCGAAGTCCTCGCGACCCTGTTTCCGGATGTGCAGATCGAGGTGTTCCGGGAGATGCTCACGAGCTTCTCCGACGAATCTAGGATCGAGATAGTGACGGACTTGCTACTGAGGAATCCGGCCGCGTTCGTCAAAGGGCGACGGAGAGCTCCGAGCGCGAGCAACTCGGATCAGAGACCTGAGAAGGAACATTTGGTACCGCGGAACGAGGCGTTCAGAAGCGCTGGGTACAAGGAGGCAGTGAGAAATCTGGCCCAGCACGAGTTCAAAGGCTTGTCGAGATCGACCATCGACGCCGTACTTTCCGAATCGAATCACTCGTATCTCGACGCCCGGCCGACCCTCGTCGAGCTGTCCTCTAAGTCTTGGAAGTTCACCATCTCGTCCATTTTATTCCGCCGTAAGCCTGTTACATCGGACGAAGCCGAGACGCATCCGTTGATCATATGGAAGTCGTCGGGGAACGGATCCATCATACCGACAATCAAGGCAACCGGCAATGCCGAGCTGGACAGGGAACTGTTTCAAGAGCTGATCATGCCGTTGAAGAGACGCGAGCGGGATACCCGCGATGAAAAGGACAGGACCTTGGCTCTAGCCTTACATACAGAAGAGGCCGAAGCCTGCGAAGCGACGTACGAATGCGGATGCTGCTTCACGGAAGCCACGTTCGAGGAGTTCACGGCTTGCAATGCCGAGGAACACATGGTATGCTTCCGCTGCGTACAGCATTCGATCAAGGAGGCGGTGTTCGGGCAGGGCTGGCAGCGAAGCATCGATAAGGACACAGGCACGCTGCGATGCCCGGCAGTTTCCGCGAGCGGCTGCACGGGAAGCATACCGTCGGAGCACATGCAACGAGCCATGCTCGAGGAGAAGAAGGGCTTCGAGATCCTCCACAAGCTCGACCAGCGCCTTGCCGAGCACGGCCTTGTTGCCAGCGGGCTGCCGCTCGTGCGCTGCCCCTTCTGCCACTACGCCGAGGTCGACGACATATACATGCCCTCTGACGCGAAGGGGCTCAAGCTGCGCGCGCTGCGCGAGAGCAATATCTTCAACGTCATCCTCGCCCTCGTCGCCATGTTCCTGCTGCCGCTCTGCCTGCTGGTCCCCGTCGCGCTCGCCATCCTCTTTTCCCTGTACTGCGTGCCGTCGCTCTGGGATTACGCGTCGGGCCACGTGTCGCGGGCGCTGGACCGGCACCGGCGGCGGCGGCGGGGCCTGCGGTTCACGTGCCAGAACCCGGCGTGTGGGCGGCCGTCGTGCATGTCGTGCGGCAAGGCGTGGGCCGACGTGCACGTGTGCCACGAGTCGTCGCTGGTGGCGCTGCGCACGCAGGTGGAGCAGGCCATGTCGCTGGCGGTCAAGCGCGTGTGCCCGCGCTGCGGCACCTCCTTCGTCAAGTCCGCCGGCTGCAACAAGCTGAGCTGCCCCTGTGGCTACCGCATGTGCTACGTCTGCCGCGCCGACATCGGCGGCGACGGCTACAGCCACTTCTGCCAGCACTTCCGGCCCGAGGGCGACGGCTCCCCCTGCCAGGAGTGCCGCCGCTGCAACCTCTGGCAGTCCGAGGACACCGACGCCGTCCTGCGCCAGGCCCGCGAGGACGCCGAGCGCGCCGGGCGCGAGTCCGAGGCCCGTGAGCTCTCCGACGCAGAAAAAACGTACCTGCAGACCGCCGTCGGCGAGAGCCACCGGGGCCAGGGGCAGGCCGCGGGGCCGCTCGGCCGCCTGTTCCCCGGGGGCAGGGTGCCGAGCATGGAGGAATTCTGTGACATCGTCGTTGAGACGTTTTTTGTATAACTTGAACATGAATCGTATCGGAGCTGCGGCTTGGCGTTCGGGGGTTGTGTTTAAACAGGAAAATAGCTTGGGGACTGGAAGCAGGACGCGAATACGGGTAAACTTGGAGTTGCGATTGTAACCACGCGTCGAAACAGGCTGGCATTGAGGCATTGGGAACAGACGTAGAAGTTGAACAACAGGCAACAGAACGGGACACAGGGAAACGGTACGAGTAGAAGTTTATACCCAACTGGATTACCAACACATAGCTACCTTCTGGCTGATTAAAGTCACACACAGTAGTTATAATGAATTTATTCAATGCAACTTACTGTCCCCATCACAAGGGAAAAGGAAGTTTTATAATAATACGTGTACGAAACATGCGTGCATACACCCCATCCAAGTTCTAGCTCTAAACAAAAGAGACCAAATCAAACTTCATGCCCGCCTAGTCCCTACCGCCCTTCTCCTTGTCGCCGGCGGGGCCGACGAGCTCGGCGCCGCCGCCCGAGATGGCGAGCTTGCCCGTCTCCTTGACCTTGGTCTGGAAGACGACGCGGTCCGAGCCCTCGTCCTTCCACATCTCGGTGACGAGGGTCTGGCCGGGCAGCACGCCGCCCGCGAAGCGCACCTTGACGTTCCGGAAGGGCCCGAAGCGCTCGTAGACGGCCTTGGCCGCGACGCCCATGGTGCACAGGCCGTGCAGGATGGGCTTCTCGAAGCCACCCATCTTGGCGAAACCCGGGTCGATGTGGAGCGGGCTGCGCGGAGGAGAGACGGGTCATGTTAGCTTTCTTGTCCCGTTCCCCTTTTTACGGAATTAGGGGGTTAGGGGAAGAGGGACGTCGGCGCGGGGTGGGGTGTGAGGGTGATGCTGGTTCGGTTACTCACTTGTAATCTCCGCTCAGCCGGTAGATGGCGGCCTGGTCCTCGCCGGTGCGCGACTCGACGACGACGTCGGGGGCCCGGTTGGGCGGGTTGTTGGGGGCGGTGGCGGCGCCGCGGTCGGCGGGCTTCTTCTGGCCGCCGAAGCCGCCGCAGCCGCGCAGGAAGATGGTGGCCTCGTTGTAGAAGAGCTCGGCGCCCGTTTCGGCGTCGACGGTGGTGACGCCGCTGCGGAGCACGGCGGCCGAGCCCTTGTCGACGACCTCGATGAGACGGCCGTAGTTCTTGGTGCGCGCCGCCGTCGGGATCGGGTACCGGCGCACCTCGAGGTACTGCTCGCCGTGCAGCAGCATCGTCGGCGAGAAGTTGGGCACCACCTCGTCGAAGCTGAAGGGCAACTCGGCGTCAAACTGCGGGATCACGCCGTACGTCGGCAGCACCTGGAAGTCCTCGTGGCCCTCGAAGACGTACTTGAGCTCGGTGGATTTGGCCCCGACGCCTATGTTGTAGAGCTTGCTGTCGCGCTCCGTGTAGGTGAATTCGGTCTCCGGCGGCTTGGATTCCTTCGCCTTAGCGATTGCCTCGAGATACTGGTTGTTCTCGGATCCCTAGGTGAGCGATTGTCAATTCAAACGGTGTGCTTTATTCTACACTAAAAGAGACCTATATACATATACATAGCGCAGTGCAAAAGAGGCATCGAGGGAAGATGAAGAATCATACCTGAGATGCCCCTCGCTTGTTTTCCATGTTCGCCATGATCTTCTGGGTGCTATCCTGGGCCTTCTCTGGATGATCAGCTCGGCCGTCGTCGAAGTCGACGATCTTAGACCAGTTCTTAGCAACCTCTTCCGGAACCAATTTGACATCCACTGGGAAGCCAACACCGCCTGTCCGCTGCCACCTCGTCTGACCGCACCAGCCACTACCGACCTCGTAGAGCTTGCCGGTGGGTCCCTCCGGCACCTTGTCACTGCACAATGCGAGAACGAGAGGAGCGATATAATCTGGCTTGAAGGCCTGGACCAACTCTTCGGGCAAAATAGTGGCGGTCATAGCAGTACCAGCGTTGGGAGCGATGGTGTTGCAGTATATGTTGTACTTGGCGCCTTCAAGAGCGATGGTTCGGGAGAAACCAAGGATGCCGGCTTTCTAAAATAGATATTAGCGTCTGCGTGCTTTCACTGTTTGCTTCGCTTTCGTGGTTGACTCACCGCTGCAGCGTAGTTGCTTTGTCCGAAGTTGCCGTAAATACCGCTGGTCGAGGTAGTGTTAACGATGCGGCCGTACTTCTGCTTCAAGAAGATAGGCCAGGCGGCCTTGGTAATCTTATAAGTGCTCCGCAGGTGGACGTTCATTACGGGGTCCCAGAGGTTGTCGTCCATGTTGGTAAATGCCTTGTCCCTTAGGATGCCGGCATTGTTGATGACGATATCGAGACGACCGAATGCGTCCACGGCACCCTTGACAACCTTCTCTCCCTCCTCGGAGGATGCCTTCACGCCCGCTGCTTTCCCTCCCATCTTCTTGATCTCGGCAACGACGGTGTCCGGGTCCACGAGATCATTGACCACCACGGATGCGCCGTGTCTGGCGAAAGCTAGCGCGTAGGCACGTCCGATACCCGCACCACCTCCCGTAATCAGGACAACACGACCCGTGAAATCTAACTTCTCTCCTTGCGGGTTGGGCCCCAGCTTCATGGACTCCTCGAGGAGGCTCATAAAGTCGTTAGGGCCAGAGGGGTATTGAGGGTTCGAGAAGTCGATAACCTTGTTCCATTGCTTGAGGATAGCACCGGGAGTATATGAGTCATCGGCCTTGAGCAAAAGACCGCTCGATCTCTCCCACCTCAACTTGGCCATGTGACCAGCACCGGCCTCGAAGATACCGCCATTCTCCTCGGTGTTACTCTTATGAACCAGGACTGCAACGAGCGGTACAATCCAGTCGGGCTTCAAGTTCTCCAAGACATCTGGTGGCAAGATAGTTTGGGTCATCCGACTCGCGGCAATGGGGGCGATGGCGTTCGAGATGATGTTATACTTGGCACCTTCCTTGGCGAGCGTTTCGGTGAACCCGACCAAGGCCAACTTGGCGGCCGAGTAGTTTGCCTGGCCGAAGCTTCCAAACAGACCTGCCGCAGACGTCGTGTTGATGATGCGACCGTACTTCTGCTTGCGGAAGTGCGGCCAGGCTGCCTTTGCGCATTTGTAGGAACCCTTTACGTGCACTTTTACAACTAAATCCCAATCCTCGCCCTTCATGTTCTTGAAGCTGACGTCTCGCAGGATACCGGCGTTGTTGATAAGGACGTCGATCCGGCCGAACGACTTGATGGCCGTCTCGATAATCTTCTCTCCGTTCTCGACGCTGTCGTAGTTGGCGACGGCTTGGCCGCCGGCGGCCTTGATCTCGTCGACGACGACATCGGCAGCCTACAAGAACGACGATGTATTAGCATAGGGCGCATTCGTGTATGCGCCTGGAGTTGTTTATTCACCTTTGTTGAGTTGCTTTCCCCCTTGAGCGAACCGCCGAGATCATTGACAACGACCTTGGCTCCCCTCGATCCGAAGAAGGTGGCATATGCCTTGCCTAAGCCGCCCCCAGCACCAGTGATCACAACCACCTGGTCATCGAAGCGCAATTCACCAGACATCGTGACCAAGGGTAACGAAACGGGGTGTTACGAAGGAAAAGAAAATGGGTAGAGGAGACGAGAGGGATTGTTCCTTTCAGTAATTTGAAACGTAATAGGAAGCAAGATGGTGGTGAGTGGACAAGAGAGAAAAAGTATTATAGCAAGACAGATAGTTGAAGAACAGTCGGATGGTGTGGTGGTGGTGGTGGTTCAGGTAAGTTAATACCGGACCTCACAGACCGCGGCGGGTATGTATGCACGTATGTAAGTTGTCCGGTAACTGGGTAAAGTACGGTAGCTACCCACCTGGTAGCATTTCCCCAGCTTTTGCTCCATAACGTATTACTACAGCTTTCTAGATTAATGAACGTGCCGCATTCGTCGTCGAGTTGCTTGAATCAGCCGAGGTACAAGAGCAGCGGATCTCCATTTGGAAGAATGCCGAGGCGGGCTACTATTCCCGATGACGAATCGCTCAGCGCCTCGTCCCCAGTGCTCATGAGGCAAGCCCCCCAATGTTCACATGCCAATTCGTTTCGATGCAGCAATGAGGTCATGTGTTTCTTTTATAATTCCTGGCTGATGTCCAGGCACATCACAACATGGAAACCCGACTTTGTGTGCCGTCACGCCTCTTCAATACCCAGGTAGCTAGCTGTATACCCTATACTGCTGGTGAATTTCCACTGTTAAGTAGACCATTGTAAGATAAGTGTATACGATATGGTATCTAACAGAGAAACACGTCGAGATTCGTCGAAGTCGAGAATCCCTCCATACGAATCACATTTATGTGTATGTAGAGATATGCAATAAGTCTAGAACCTGGTGTCCAAATTCATTCTACTAAGTAGGCATTATTCGAGCAACAAACTGAAAATCATTGAAGACCGTTGAAGACCGTTGAAGACTGCTGTGAACTATGTCTCTACATCCAGTCCATGACTCTTAACGGTACGGCATCCATTCAGTGCTTGCTCCCTACTGATCCACAGGCGGGTATACTAGGACATCCCCGGATCGCTTCAACCCCGTACTCCATTTCGGATTCAGCCAGCCAATGGGAAGAAACCAGACACATCGAGCGGCAGACGCAATACGGGACCAGTGTATCCTTACATAGCAGAGCAACGCGGCTCTCTTAAACGCCCCTCTTGGCCCTGACACCGCTCCAAAGTGTGTGTCTAACTCGTCAAGTTACAGAGTAGACTGGTCGAGGCCAGTCGGTATGTTTCTTCCCATAAACATATTTGTAAGCGGAAGCTGTCGAGCTGTCAATCTTCCTGTCTTCCGCTTTACAGCCCACCATTTTCAAGGATGCCAGCAAGCCGCGAAACCTGAAGCAAATAATCTCGAATACCTCTTTGATTCCACCTTCTAGAATTCGCGTGGCTTGGCAATGTGCAAGAGACCCGCGCCTATTGAGCACCTTCCAAGGTTGGGCCAATAAGGGCTGAGGCTGTAGTAGCTGCATTAACGCTTGGATAAGTATCGCATCCCGGCTTACCTACATAAGCTTTCACATGTGAAATGACTGGACCCTTTTCGTTAGCTGCGTCAGCTGCGGCCCACCGGCATTTTTTTTCTCCTGAATATGTTGAGCGGTGATTATTTTGTCCCTTCTTTACGGAGTTGTCCGCCCTGGGAGATATCTTCGAATCGACTTACGAAACTGTTCGTTCAAAATAGGACGAGATAAAGCACATGAAGAGCGCGGGACGCCGTTGAGTTCTATCAAACTTACACTCCCCTCCCACCTCCGATCGCGATCGCTGCCGGGATGTCCCGCCAAAAATAGATTCACTTGGGAGTCCGGCGGGGATCCCTCTTCGTAGAATTATTGGACTGGCGACCTCGGGTAATATAGAGTTTGGGGGAAGTTCTGTCCTGCAGCTTTAAGGATATCGACCCCGGCTGGTCGATTACACAGCAACAGGTTTGTTTTATCGAATTTGCAACATCATGACGCTCGAACTTATTACGATGCGGATCGAGCGATTCGTCGAGCTCCGGAGACCGGCATGGCTATCGACGCCAATCCTGTGGCCGACGAAGGGCATCGTGCCCGTTTCACCCCCCGCACCCGGGCCACCGGTCGAGGGCATGAACGACGGCGACGAGAGCTTCGGAACGCAGATGCTTCCCTTCAACGACGGCCGCGGCGCAGATGTGAACGGTTCCGGTATCAAGTGGAAATACGCGAGTCAAGGTCCGTCCGTCCTTCGGCCCGCCCGCCCGGGGTTGGACCCCCTTAAAGCTTAGGTCGGCCCCGTAATGCTAATACGCGTGGTCACAGGCTCCATGCTGCACGACGCCAGCAGCCGTCACAGGGCTGACGCAGTCTTCGCGCGGAAATCGTACATCGACGGCGTCGTCTACATGCTGAAGGCCCTACCGGAGGACATGGACGAGATCGAGAGGGCCGCCGTACTCCGCGCGGCCGCGGACTCGTGCGGGGAGCGGGAAAGCCGGGAGCGGGAGGGGAAGGGGGAGGATCGGACCCTCTTGCACCGCTGGGTCCAGTCACTGGTGGCGCTGGTGGTTCTGCTCGCCCACGCGCTGTTCCGCCTGTTCCGGGAGGGCGTGCGGCTAGGCGCCCGCTACGAGCGGGAACACCACGTCTCCCAGGCCCTCGTCGAGCTGGGCCTCGTCGCCGCCGGCGCCGTCGGCAGGTGCGGCGCGATCCTGGGCGCGGCGGCGAATGCCGCGGGCGACAGCCCGGCGGGCCGGGCCGTGGGCGCGCTCGCCGCCTGGGTGCTGGAGAACGTCGTCGCGGGCATACAGGACGGGCTCGGGGAGGGCATGCAGACGGTTAATAAACGGCCGTGACGAGATGTCTCACGACTTATAGATACGCTGGGCAAGTT
The DNA here is from genome assembly GCA_004155945.1 of Monosporascus sp. mg162. Taxonomy (NCBI): domain Eukaryota; kingdom Fungi; phylum Ascomycota; class Sordariomycetes; order Xylariales; genus Monosporascus; species Monosporascus sp. mg162. Next base: position 30,665 of record QJNY01000005.1, on the reverse strand, counting down.
GATGATTTACGAAGGTTTTATAGACGGGGTTTATAGAGAGGAATCATAAAATATTTTCTCCTACCAGTGGAACACTTCGATGCTTAGAAGCAAAGCCGGAGGAAGCAACCGAATGCGTTTGTCCTTAATCTATAATATCCGAGTATGCCAAGCTGGGGTCTAGAGTGATTCAAGTGACTGAGATGGGATGGCTAGATGAATCATTCTACTGATCATTAACGACATAGTGCCGAAAGCGAGATCTGTTTTCAAGTACTTCCTATACCGCGCGGCCAGGGCTTTTGAAAATGGAATCAAAAATTATTTGTATGACTATCTTATTGCTCTGGAACCCATTCAAAACATAATGTTATCTGAGTGGAGCTGTTGTATGAAAAACAGAAGTGATCCCTGAGCGGTGAGATACCTGTGCGCAGGCGGGCACGTCACTGGAAGGGCGTCCGAATCCTCACAGAGTGAGATATATGGACAGTATGGCTGGGTTTCACTTGTATTCGCTTCCTCTGACGAGTTGCAGGAAGAAAGGTTATTGGGGCCGGCTCAATACTGGCGACACCAGTAACGAGGATATGAAGAGGTTGGCACTGGAGGCAGCTGCTACATGGTTTATCAATAGCATGGAGTTGACTTGATAGACATGCGATGGCGGTGCCCTCCTTATCAGCCCTTATGCGCCGACTTCTAGTCTTTCACGAATTCCCTCGAAAGCCGCTTGTTGAATAGTCGACATACAGTTGCGTGCCTTGAGTCATAATCGACTAATTCCTCTCCACATAGCATTGTGGTATAAGAGGTTTTGATAGTTGAAAGTGGCTATCTCCAGAATCTTCAGGTCTGCCATATGTAAAGCTTCAGACACCAAGAGGTTTGTACATTCTTTGTACGCGAATGGACTGTACTGGAAAGCCACCTCCAGAGTAGAACAACAGATGGCCTCACACTCCAGTCCATCGTGTTTTCACAGCTTATCGGGTAGCTAAAAGACCCAGTCATAAGCACCCCAACTCAATGCCTGATTGGAATTCGGTCACCCCGGAGTGGGTCATGTATTCCTTCAACCCATAATAAACATGCCGCCTTCATGGGATATTCTGTCTTATAAGGTAGGGCATGACGATTGTTCGACTCCGGCGACATAACGCAACCTTCACAGCAGGTCTCGGCCTTTGGCCGCGGGAACTCGACAGGTTCGGCGCCCGGCTTCCGCCGGCTTATGTCCCGGTAGTGGCCTTCTCGGCGGCGATCTTGGCCTCCATCTTCCTCCTCGCGGCCAGGATCATCTCGTCTCGCCTCCGCTGCAGCGCTGCCTGCCGCTCGTCCCGGTTCGAGCTCCAGCCCTTGCTCTTCGCCTCCGACTGCTGCGCACACTCGGCCGAGACGCGATCCTGCAGCTTATACCGGGTGATCAGGTCGGGCTCCGGTGGCTTCGAGGGTTCCTTCGACGCTTGCGATCCGGCCGCCTGTGGCGGAGTCGCGGATGGCGGCGGAGGCGGCGGCTGGAATCTGGCCGGGGGCTGCGGGAGGGGAAGTGCCTTTTAGTAAGGTTTCCACCAGGGGATTAAAGTAAACGCAGTCGACACGGGAGGATTGTGGCGGGAAGTAGCTCCCGTCAGGAAACTTACAGTCTCGAGTCGGCCTGCCAGGATCCTATCCGTCGTCGCCGCGATGTTGCCCCCGTTCCGTTGCAGATCCCACAATATCGTTCTCCGATCCACCTGGGGGAACATTTGCTGTATCCTCTCTACGGCTGCTTCTCTGGCGCGCGATGCCGACGCGGCATCTCGGGGCTGTTGTGTGGGTTCAGCCGGCGAGAAGAACAGGTAGCGGACGATAAGGGCGCCCAAGACCACTATGATGATCAGGGAAGGGAGGGAGATCTGTTCGTTCTCCATCTTAATTTTCTCGGCGAAAGGGACTGTGCAAAAAAATTACTCTCTCACGACGCCAAAGGATAAAAAAGCACCAAGGAATATGTATATCCTTTGTAATTCAGCGCCAGTAACCGGAAAAGAGGTTGAGGTGAGGACAGAAAGCCTGCTGCTGCAACTGTCGCGTGCGTGCGTAGTGGATGCCGTGAGATGGATGTGCAATCAATGTATGTATCTATGTATGTATCTACGTATGTATATATGCGCCCCCAAACTCGGGTCTAGAATCCGGGGGCTTTCTGCAGTTGGTAGAGAAAGGGACGAATCGATTTCTTATCGGTCTCCGAGGGCTCCAGGTCCCCCGAGCGTCCCACTCGAAATTTCCCTGTCCCCTTTCTCGCTGCCTGTCCAATTTCATATGTGGATAAAGAATAGCAGTAGATTCAATGCCAGGTGTTAAAAACAAGATTTGCCTATTCCTGACTAATCCTAGCTTAGCTTCGGTAAATATATACTTATGTAATTGTGGCATCATGAGAGTGGAGTGATAGCAGCGATTCACATGCTTCCATAAGTTGTATCCATATGATCAACCAACCCTCATACATGGATGTAGGTTGGCATAATGGGTAATATACACTGCGTATCGAGAGTATATCAAAGTATATCACTATTCACAGACCTATGTCTTCCCCAATTGGCCTTTAGATGAGTGACAAGAGAAATGGCAGGAAGTGTACCTCTTCGCGCTAGTACAATATGAGCTATGTATGTAAATACGAGTAAGCTCTGTGAGATAAAGCAGCCAGTCTTTCTCCTGACTCTATGACAGCTAGGGTGGGTTCGGCGGGCTCGGGGGGAGTAGGGGTAAACTTTGAGTAGAAAGTCTATTAATTGTTAGGTATCTCCTGCATTTGGACAGAAATTCCCAAAAAAACTGAATCATATACCAACATTATACTTGTTACATTATGTGATCGGCCTGTCAAGTCTAAAAGGAAATATTCTGGGCATGATAACATCTCGCCTCTGTAAAGCCGAGATATCTAGATAACCATCCTTATGAGTTTATAAAATCTATGTGGCTTGAACGAGGCTGCGCGGGGCTGATCGTCTTCAGCGCACGAGCCACTATTTTTACACGGTTGCGGGACCCAATTGGTGCTAACCCATTTGTTGACTTTTGGACGCGCCCAAATAGCAACGGGGGGTAACCATGAAAGGTTCAAAACAAATGCTCATGATAGCATCGACAACCACAACCCCTCGGATTTTACACACACACAAAACCCGCCGAAATGAGGGTTACCGAGGTGATAATAGACGTATGCTCTTGCTTTATCGCTCTTCGAAAACCGGTTCTAACTGTTTTCCGCAGGGCTTCAAGTCGTATGCGGTGCGCACCGTCATCAGTGGCTGGTAAGGGACTGTTCATTTTTTATGTCGCACAGCAATAGCTGATGTCGCACAGGGATGAGAGTTTCAACTCCATCACCGGCCTAAACGGCAGTGGAAAGTCCAACATTCTAGATGCTATCTGCTTCGTGCTGGGTATCACGAATATGACAACTGTTCGGGCGCAAAATCTACAGGTACAGAAAGAAAGCTGCTTATCCTGGTGTCGCAAATGCTGACGGCGTCTTTAGGATCTCATATACAAGCGCGGGCAGGCCGGTGTCACCAAGGCGAGCGTCACGATCGTGTTCGACAATAGAGATAAGAAGAAGTCCCCCATTGGTTTCGAAGAGTATGCAACCATCAGCGTTACTAGGCAGATTGTCCTTGGAGGGACATCAAAATATCTAATCAATGGCCACCGCGCGCAACAACAGACGGTCCAAAACCTCTTCCAATCCGTGCAACTGAACATCAACAACCCTAATTTCCTGATTATGCAAGGCCGCATCACTAAGGTCTTAAATATGAAGGCGGTGGAGATTTTGGCGATGATCGAGGAAGCAGCCGGCACCAGGATGTTCGAGGACCGAAGAGACAAGGCACTGAAGACAATGGCGAAGAAGGAGATGAAGCTACAAGAGATCAGCTCCCTTCTACGCGACGAGATCGAGCCCAAACTGGAGAAGTTAAGGACGGAAAAGCGCGCATTCCTGGATTTCCAACAGACACAGAACGACTTGGAGCGCTTGACGAGGGTAGTATGTGCCCACGACTATGTCAAATCTCGTGAGAGGCTAGAGCACTCTGCGGCAGACCTGGAGAATAAGAAACAGCGGCAGAGGGATCTTGAAGATTCCGCTACCCGGCTCAAGAGTGAAATATCCCACCTCGAAGAAGATGTCAAGCGAGTCAAGGCCCAAAGAGACAAAGAGCTTAGGAAGGGCGGTAAAGCACAAGCACTGGAAGACGAAGTAAAGAAACACTCCAATGAGCTTGTCCGACTGGCCACGGTGATGGACCTGAAGAAGTCGAGCAAGACTGAGGAGGAAGAACGAAAAACAGCTGTACAGAAGAACGTCGCTGAACTTGAGGCGACTCTGAAAGAGAAGACCAAGGCGTACGAGAAGATCAAGGCGAAGTACGACGCCGCGAAGGAAGAGAGCGAAAAGCAAAGTCAGAAAGCCGAGTCGAAAGAAGAGCTGCTCCAGACACTCCAAACAGGTGTGGCATCCAAGGAAGGACAAGAAAGCGGTTATCAAGGTCAACTGCAAGATGCAAAGAACCGAGCGGCAGCTGCCGCAACAGAGCAGGAGCAGGCAAAAGTCAAGATCGCCCACCTTGAGAAGCGTATAAAGGAAGAAGAGCCTCGAGCGAAGAAGGCGAAGGAGCAAAATGCGGGCCTTCTACGTGACCTGGAGGGCCTCAAGGCACAGTCGCAGAAGCTCGAGGCTCAGCTTGCAAGGCTAGGCTTCGAGCCAGGACAGGAGGAAGAAATGTACAGGCAGGAGTCATCGTTGCAGCAGTCCATCCGAAACTTACGACAGGAGGCGGACGCGCTCAAGCGCAAGGTCGCCAATATCGACTTCAACTATGCCGACCCAACCCCCAACTTCGACCGCTCAAAAGTCAAAGGTCTAGTGGCGCAGTTGTTTACTCTCGATAAAGAACACATACGCGCCGGCACTGCTTTGGAAATCTGCGCCGGTGGCCGTCTCTATAACGTGGTCGTGGATAGCGAGGTAACCGGTACCCAACTCCTCAAGGGCGGGAAACTGCGCAAACGTGTGACAATTATTCCCTTGAACAAGATCGCGGCGTTCAAAGCCTCGGCCCAGACAATTGCGACCGCGCAAAGAATTGCACCCGGGAAGGTCGACCTAGCACTATCGCTCGTTGGTTACGACGATGAGGTGTCCGCGGCCATGGAGTACGTCTTCGGTAATACTCTAATCTGCCAGGATGCTGAGACAGCTAAGAGGGTGACATTCGATCCGAATGTGCGGATGAGAAGTATCACTCTCGAAGGGGATTCGTATGACCCGTCAGGCACACTCTCTGGTGGTAGTGCGCCCACCTCGAGCGGCGTTCTCGTCACTCTCCAGAAACTCAACGATATCAACCGCCAGCTGCGAGAGGCTGAAGGCTCTCTCAAAGAGCTTCAAGCCAACATCTCTCGGGAGAAATCAAAAATTGACCAGGCGCGAAAAATAAAACAAGACCTCGATCTTAAGAGCCATGAGATCAAGCTAGCGGAAGAACAGATCAGCGGCAATTCATCATCCTCGATCATCCAGGAAGTGGAAAATATGAAGCAATCGATAGCACAGCTCAAGAATGATAGCGCAGAAGCTAAGAAACGGCAAGCTGAAGCTAGCGCAGACGTGAAACGGATAGAAAAGGACATGAAGGACTTTGAGAACAACAAGGACTCCAAACTTGTCGAGCTTCAGAAAAGTCTTGACAAATTAAGGGCGACCTTGGCTAAAAATTCGGGCACTTTGAAATCCCTCCAGAAAGAGCTCCAGAGCGCCCAGTTAGACTCAGAACAAGTCTCGGGCGATCTTGCAGCTGCGAGGGAACAATTGCAAGAAGTCGAGTTGGCCATCCAATCTCAAGAGCAGGAGATCAATGACATTGCTAAGAAACAGTCGGATCTCCAAGAGACCCACGACATTGCCCAGGCAGCGCTTGATGACGAGCGAGCTAAGCTCACCGGCTTTGATGAGGAGCTACGGGCTTTAGAAGAAGCAATAAGGTCGAAGAATGCTCGAATCACCGAAGAGAGCCTCGAGCTGCAGAAGCTCGGTCATCAAATTGAGAAGTTCCACAAGGAGCAGCAGGGACTCGTAGGTAACCTGGCCAAATTAGAGAAGGAGCATGACTGGATCGTGGAAGAAAAGGACAACTTTGGACGGACAGGCACGCCATACGACTTCAAGGGCCAGAACATCCCTGAATGCAAAGCGACGCTCAAGACACTCACAGACCGGTTCCAGGGTATGAAGAAGAAGATAAACCCGAAGGTCATGAACATGATCGACAGCGTGGAGAAGAAGGAGGTCAGCCTCAAGCAAATGATGAAGACGGTCATCCGCGACAAGCGCAAGATCGAGGAGACCATCATCAGCCTCGACGACTACAAGAAGAAGGCCCTGCTGGAGACGTGGCAGAAGGTCAACGTCGACTTCGGCCAGATCTTCTCGGAGCTCCTGCCCGGCGGCAGCTTCGCCAAGCTCGATCCCCCTGAGGGCAAGACCATCAACGAGGGACTCGAGGTCAAGGTCTGCCTCGGCAAGGTGTGGAAGCAGAGCCTGACGGAGCTTAGCGGTGGCCAACGGTAAGCTTTTTTGTTTTTTTAGTTTCACCCCTTAACGTCTCTGGCCATAGTCATGCTGATTGTTTTGGTTCCATGATAGGTCGCTGGTCGCACTCTCTCTCATCATGGCCCTCCTACAGTTCAAGCCCGCGCCCATGTACATCCTCGACGAGGTGGACGCGGCGCTCGACTTATCTCACACGCAGAACATCGGGCGCCTCATCAAGACGCGCTTCAAGGGCTCGCAGTTCATCGTCGTCTCCCTCAAGGACGGCATGTTCCAGAATGCCAACCGCATCTTCCGCACCCGCTTCAGCGAGGGCACCAGCATGGTCCAGGCCCTGACGCCTGCCGACTTCAAGTAAAAAGGCAGGCCCACGCGTGACTGATGGGGCGGACGGACGGGAGGCCTCCAAGATCTTGACGACTGAATGATATGGAATACTCTGTTGCATGATGATGATGATGTCGGTTCGTTTAGTCATGCCGCGGCACGGTTATTGAGGGACGACGGTTCAGGCGTATCATTGTTCCAGGGTTCGGGAATGACTGCCGGCATGCAATGGGGTAAACTACGTGGGGGTCGGTATTGCGCAATTGAGCTTTTGCAAGCATATTCCTTCTCGTGGGATGTTTATGCGTTGCGTGTGTTACTAGTTACATGAGTCGAGATGTGTCCATACGTTCCGGGGGCTAGATTTTGGGTATCCGTCTTCGGCTCCTTTGATAAATCTGGAATTCTTCACGACAGGTTCTGTTCTGCGTGGAGACTCGCGACTCTCCCGAGGATCGGCATATGAGCGGTGATACTGGCGCAAGTCGTGCCTGACTGATATGGGCTATTGTTGTGATACTGGATGGCGTCTCTGCACCTATCTTAAAAGTCTTATCATAGGCAAACTCCATGCTGAACCTGTTCAGATGGATATTCTAGAATATCCCGGGTGAAGCAGATAACCTTCCAGAGATACAGGACTGGTTTTGAGGAAGGTCGTAGAAAAGGGGTAAGGGGTCGCATATATCGTCCATCCGTATCTAACAGTCATCGTATCACGGAGATTGACGACTAGATTTGGGATGTATGATATCGAGTGATCATGCGGCAGCCTCGGAGTCTCTAGTATTGATAGTCTAGGACAATGATACCGCATCGTAGCCAGCAACCCGAAGCGTACAAATTTTATTATTATTCTATTTCTTATGCTTTCCGCAATAGGTCAGTCGGTAGGCACGGCAAAGTGGCACCTTTCTAGAACTTTGTTTGGGCGTAAAGTCTCTTGACTTGCACAGGCGGAGCAACCTTGGGTGTCCAATGCTTGTGTGAGCTTGTCTGGCAACCGCCCCGATTCTCTTGGGGTTGAGACTCAAGAGATCGGTTTCCGTCCCTTCCGGTTTCCCAGCAGTCCTAGAGACGCTCGTCTCACTGCCTGATATACACGTGTTTGCCCCTCTTCTCCACCTCGACGGCCATGCCGACGCTTATCCAGCTCGCGTGGTCCTCGGCGGCCGCGTTCGCGTCGAACAGCGGCGTGAGCTGCATGCCTAGACACCCGCTCAGCGGCGCCCCCTCGTCGACGGCACGGTGGGCCCGCAGCGACTTGTCCGGCTCGACCGGGTGCCGGACGCCGTTGACCTGGTCCACGTTGGGCATCTTGCATCTGAAGTCCGTGTCAGCTTTATATGTTCCGTCCCCAAACAGTGGCCTGGCACGGGTTATTGGGATTCTGGGTTGTTGGGAGAGGGCTTGGGTTGGAGTGGGACTAACCTGGCGGTTCGGCACGACACGTGGAAAAGCGCGTCGTTGTGAAGACCCGAGTCGCCCGGCTTGAACCGCACCTGCTTCCACGTCTCTTCATCGTACGCCTTTGCGCCGCTGACTGCATGGCATCAGTAAGATGAGAAAAAGAGCTAAGATGCCATACTTACGGATGATATTGGGCCTGAAACGCAGGACGTCTAGTTCCTGTAAATTTTCATCCTTTGGCACCTTGGAACTGAAAGCCTGTAGACTAGGTAGGTTCATTATATGAAGGGGGTACTACGTTTAAGGTCAGCGTTGCGAGTGTATGTTAAGCATCGTCGTACTATCGGAGGGGTAGATTTAACCGCCAAGATAGAACTTACGGCATCTTGAAAGCCGGTAACAGGCTGGTATCCGGCTTCCGTCTTCTTCGGCGCGCACCTGTAAACCTCGCGTAGCTGTGCCGGGTCGACGCGAAACAAGCTCAGCTTGTTGCTGACGCCCAGGTACAGCCGCAACTCATTCGGCAGCTCCTTCTCCATGTTCAGCGCATTCACCGTCTCCTCCCATATCCGCATATCATCATACGTATACCCCTTATCCTCGATCTCCTGCTGACGGGGAAAGTCCACAGGCAACAAAATCTCCTTCTCGGGCTCGGCGGCCCAGCCCCTCGTCAGCTTCGCGGCCAGAACCTGCAGCACGCCGCGCCAGCCCAGGTCCCGCCACGGGAACCGCAGGATCAGGAAGGCCTCCCTGGTGGGCTCCAGGGACTGCTTGCGCTGCTTGACCTCGTCGGGCAGCCACAGGTCGACCTTGACGGTGGCCAGGCGTGGGAACTGGCGCTGCGTGACGAACTCCCAGCGATGGACGTTTTTCTCCGCGTCTGTCGCGTTCACGGCCACGGGAAAGGAGCTCTTGAGCTGTGCGAACGTGAAGATGCGGTCGAACTCAAGGCCAGCCGGCAGCACCCTGCTCCGCTCCAGCTCGATACCGCGGCATGACTTGACCGGATAGATGACGAGGCTCTGCACCCTCGGCGGCCTTCCGTCACGCGGGAGGTGAGCCGGCGATGACTGGTCCCTGAGGTTGCTCTTTGAGCGTCTCACCCCGGCTTTCGAGTGCGTCTGCAGCAGGGCGTCACTCGTCTGAGGCGGGACGGGCGGGAAGACCAGGACGACCGGAATAAGGAAGGCAACAATTGTTAGGAATAGTACGTAGACACCATTGTAGTCCAAGTTTAGATCGCTAAGTGAAAGATTTGCCATCTCGCATTGCCGCCGTTCCCGCCGTTCCCGGGCGTCTATCCGAGGCAGAAATAAAAGAACGAAGGTTAATTGACAAATGTGGCTGTTAACTGACCAATACCATGTTGATTTCAGTTCCGTCTAAATTTTCTAGTAATAACGAGTGGTGTAGAAAGATCCATAGGAGTGTAAAACCAATTATTCGATGCCTCTCGCAGACTAAGATTCTTGCTATATCCTGGACCAAAGCTGAGGTTCAACAGGAGGTCTAGTGGCAGCCACGTGTCAATCACCGAATATGCAGTTATCGATTATGCAAATACTAAACTAATTACCTAAAATCAATATCTGGAAGTGACCATCGTCCTTGACCTGTCTATACTGTACACTGAGGCAGTATTGGAGTGACCGTCCCCTAAGAATCGTCTACAATATGACTTCTTTAGTTTTCCGCCCTCCCTCGAAGGGTTTAGACGTGAATTTGAAGTTGGTCTAGAAAGGGGTTCGCGACAGACCAAAGTCCTTAAGACACTTTGGCCATGAATTCCGCGGATTCCGGGGGCTCGTATCTTATTCTGGGAATTAACAAAGAGCCTTACTATCGCCTCAGACGTATTTAAGGGGCTCTATTTTTGTCATTAGTGTTGGTGCTTCCCGGGATCGGCTTGCCAGGGCATCACGTCGTCCACGCCCGGGGTTAGCGTCATTCCGCTATTAGATGCGCACCGATGGACGCTAAGGAGTGCCACGGCGTTCGGAAGTCGGGTAAATGATCATAATAGGAGTAGATTCGGCTGTTTTTTCCGAATATCAAATGCGGCGTTCGCCGTTCAGTTGCGAGCCCCACTGGAAGTAAAGTAGGAACAGCGCATGAGTAACTTTATAAGAGCCAGCGGAGGCCTGAGTACGCTGAGGCAAGGGATCTGGATAGCATGCGCTATGAGCTCTTAACAACTTCACCGCCGGCATGCCGGTAGCATCGACATTGTCACACACTGTAAGCCTCTTGGCCATACGGGGAACCCCGTCCAATGTCCCCAACTTCTCGGCCGAGGTGAGGCTTCTAATTTACTAGTATCACGCTAGATTTTGTAGAGCTCACAGCAAGTTCCACTAGCTTAAGCTCGATTGAGTTCGGGTACTCCGTAGTCTCAGGGCATTAGGGCCTAGTTCATGTCGGCGATCCTCTCCTCAGCGCAGAAAGGTTGTGCTGGGAGCCGCACTTGACGGACGTCTCAACCGGGTTCGGGACCGAATTGGAGCTAGAGTCGTTTCAGGTCACGTCATAATGGGCTTTTTATGCCCTTCGTACCGTCGTGCCGGATATGCGAAATAACAATGCGGGCTCCCACTAAGTCCCAATAGACAGACTTGCTAGGGGGTGCTAAGAAAGCCACGATTCTGTTTCTCCTCAAGCATCCTCTACAACGCATCTAGGCCAGTAGTTATCAACCCCAATTGGTTCATTGGCAAAAGTTTCAGCTCTCGCACAATTCGGACATCATCCTCGGACCGTGGAGTACTTTGCGGCTCAGACGCTGAGATGCCAGGGTGGCAGTGGCAGGGACGGCGCAGCTCCTCCGGGGTTCTCCATGCCTTTTTAACAAATTAGAATGCGAATCCCCATAACGAGGCAGCGAGCCCTAAGTTGTAGTTGTGCCAGGAAGGATCCGTTTGGTATCCCGCTGTCAAAATCATCAGTTTCTTTCATTTATCCTATATATACGAAAAAAAACCAATATTCTAAATAAGGAAAAGTATATAAGGCAGCCGAATTAAGGCCGACAGGTATGGAACTTTATAACCGTCTAAAATATAAGCAAATATATATAGAGAGAGATTTTCTTAATTTTTTAGAGGGAAATTGCAGCTAATAGAGCTACGTCTAAGTTTAGGAAATGGCCGACAGTAACGCCTTCATGGCTGCGACAGCGTAGCCATCAGTCACGTTGTCGCGTACCGGGTTTCCCAAGTATATCTTATGGAAGTTGCCTGTTCACGGGTTGTGGTTGTCACGTCGCAGCCATGAGAGGGTTTAGGTTAGCTAATAAGTCCGGAATGCTCTTATGGTTACGACGTAATAACCACAACTCGCACGGGAGAAAGGAATTGCTGGACGGACTTCTCCTATTAATAAATTACCTTTGAACGGCCCATCGCCAAATAATACACGTGGTAGTTACGCTGTCGCAGCCATAAAAGCGCCGCAGTTAAAAAAGTAAGTAGTTACTAATTTAAGAATTTTAATATCTTTTTAAAATATTTATTAGTTTAAATAGAAAAGTTATAACGTACTAGACAAGCGAGCTGGACACTTTTTTCCAACCATCCAACCATCTTACTTCAATTACTTATTTCGCAACAACCACAATATAAAGCAACTTACAAAAGCATCTAAAATAAACCTAGCCGTTCAGGCTAAAAGAAACAACCCGAAACTTAGTTACAGAAAGCTTAGTTCTATTTATAAAGTTCCACATTCCACCTTAAAGACGCGTTGCAACGGCAGACCTTCCCGCGCCGATACTATCCCTAATGGGCGAAGATTGACGCCGACCGAAAAGAAATCCATTGTCGACCGAATCCTTGACCTAGATACGCGAACGTTTCCTGTTCGGCTTTAGCACGTTAAAGATATAGCGAATCTATTGCTTACCCAACGCGCTATAACACCCGTTGGAATTAAATGGGCGTCGAACTTTGTTAGACGGCAATAACAACTCTAAACGCGTTTAAATCGGAAGATCGATTATTAACGGATCTTATCCGAAAATCTAGAAACGTTTCGCAAGTAATTCGAGCTTGTTCGGGCCATTATTGTCAGCTAGCAGGGGGTGCGCTAGCACCCCCATATACGGAAAAGCTCCCTCTGATCGGAACTCATATGTTCCGTGGCTAGTCTCCATATAAACTGCAGTGAGCGATTTAGAGCACCTGCAACTAGTCATCAATACAACACAACTGATGTCCCCTATATCCGACAATTAAGAATTTCATCCGCTAAATTTGCGTTATTATCAATTAATCAGCTGCTGCTAAGACGGTATAGGTAGTACATTAATACAAATTACTGATATACTTCATTATTTAAAATGGCAACCAGTACGTTAACGTCAACGTCCTCCGTCATCTACAAAGGACCTAAGGACTGGGATCGCTTTAAAAGCGAATTCGAAACCAAAACGTATACGTTCGAAATTTGGGATTATATAGATCCTAATCAGGACAACCTATGGCCTGTTAAACCTATTAAACCCGATATAACCTCTTATTCAAAGAAACGAGTTCGCCAAACGATTATACGGGCAGCCAGTTTATTTACCGAAGAAACCTTATAAATCGAAAAAATCGATTATATAAGTTATCCGACGAATATCTTTAAAATAACGACTGAAAGTAAACAAGTCTATATATAGGAATATACGGCCTATACTTACGAAGATCGAAAATACGATACCTTTCGTAAAAGCGTCATCGACCTTACGAAATAAATCCTGAAATCTATATCTCCAACGATTAAAAAAACAAGTTTTTTCCTTAAAAAGAACTTACGGAAATGGTACGCCGTTTTGGCCGAAACCGGCAAGGTGTATAACAGCAGGCTTATGAATAATACCTAACGGAAGTACCGTAAAAAGCTAAAGCAAACTTCGAAGTCGGCAAAGAAGCTAAACGAATAAATCGTAAAATAGCAAAAAGTAATAGCCTAGGGACAACGTTATAGCATCCTAGAAATAAAGACAGCAATTATATAAGCTAACGACCTATATATAGCTATAGCTCCAATTATGGGGTCCTGGATATTTACTTTCCAAATAATAAAAAAAACCGAAATCGATAACGATACGATTAATTACCAAAAAATAACTGCCAGCCTTCTAAACTATTAAACTATAATCCATCCCCTATCTATATTATTACGAAATATTAAAGGAACGTTTCCAACCTTTTAAAGGACTTTTGCAAGCCCCTTTAATCAAAATAATCCTAATCAAAACGATACTAAAGATACTAACCTTTAACAATAAGAAAGAACCCTAAAACGTAAGTCGAAACGTAATAGCCGTAGAAGTTCTAATACGGACAGAAACAATAAGCGAAAACGTTAAAAATCGGATACGCAGGGTATTCGTTACAAGGCCTGCTTAAACCCTTTCCATATATTATCCCATTACTTCTATACTTTTTCTAACAAAGCTTTACCATATTTCCGCTTTAATAATCGGATAACTACATTCGTCCAAAATCGAATTACTTCCGATCAATCTTTTAAAGAAAAGATTAACCGTTTATTAAAATCCATAAAAAAGCTAGCTACCCAAAAAACCGATTAACTTTTATAAAAAATAAGGCGAATCCTAACGTACTTCTTAATTTTTAATCAGCACAACGCGAAAAACGTCGCGTTTTACCCCTTAAGGAATTCGTTTATTTTGGACTTAAAAATTACGATATATATCTTTAACCTTATTAACAGGTTCTTAAATTTCAAACCAACCGTACAAAGCGACGGGATGTACGTAAGCGACAGCTTTATACCGATTAAAAGGTACGGAAAAGTTAATATGTTACTTCGAAGTCCTAATAATACGAAAGCGTTACGTTTGTACGACATAGTATATTGCGAAAACTTCGTATGTAACCTGGTATCTTTTCGGCAACTCCGGAAAAAGGGGTACTAGTAAGATAACAAAAAAACCAACAACTTTATTCGAAACAAATACAATCAGGTAATTACTACGTTGATAAACAAGTTTAATTAGTTCGTTCTGGAAAATATTAACGTAACAACTATTTATGCAGCCCTAACAGCTTATAAACGAAACGTTAATTTATATATAACGAAACCACCACGAATCGGTAACGGTACGATATAGCACCTAAAACTAGGATACCTAAGGCCTAAAGTTATCGCCCAATTGCAGTCCCATACAAAAGGAGTACGCCTAAAAGGTTTTACAACAATCGAATGCCAAGCATATAGCAAAGCGAAAGCTAAAAGGCTAATACGCCGCAAGCCGAAGGAAAAAGCCTCCCGATTAAGATAGCGAATCGCCGTCGACTTCACAGATTTCGAAGAAAACCCTGAAAGGTACAGATACGTTATGTTTGCGACCAACAGGTACTCAGGCTTCATCTGGAATATCTACCTCAAAAATCGAGAACAAGATACACTAATCACGGCGTTCCGATACCTCCTAAAGGTCCTAAAGAACCAAGATAAGGTTTTCCCACAAGTAATCGAATACGACAACGAAATTTTGAAAAATTATCAACTTCGGAACATGCTTTAGTTACCTCCTTTTAATATCAAACTTAAACCTTTAACACCGTATACCCAAGCCCAAAACGGGGGTACAAAACGCTTAAAAAGTGCAATAAAGGAAAAAACGATTACAATGCGAAATAGCGCTAAGTTACCTTCGTTCCTAATCGTATATATCTTTAAAGCGGCAATATATTTATATAACCGTACACCCAAATACGTATTCTTTTGGCAAAACCCATACGAAGTTTACTATATTTATCTGGCGTACAGAAACGGCGTTACAGTATTTAATCGAAAGCCCCAACAAGCCTACCTACGAACGTATAGCTATATGGCCTACGTTATAACAGCTGCCGCCATGAAAAAAAAGCAAAGATTCTAAAAGCTAAATCTTAAAGCATAGATAGGCTACCTCGTTGGCTACCGATTTACGAATATCTACGAGATCTGGAACCCATTAATCAATAAGGTTATCGCCATTCGAAACGTATAATTTAACGAAAAGGCCA
Source organism: Monosporascus sp. mg162 (assembly GCA_004155945.1). Lineage (NCBI taxonomy): Eukaryota > Fungi > Ascomycota > Sordariomycetes > Xylariales > Monosporascus > Monosporascus sp. mg162. Next base: position 15,317 of record QJNY01000005.1, on the reverse strand, counting down.
CCTTTTTAGGTAATATTAAAAATTTAAAAGATAACCTTTTGTACGTTATAAAAAAAAAGCTACAAAAGTTACTCCGACAAGTAGAAATACTTAATTAGGTTAACAGTTATTATATACCTTCGCAAAAAAAAGATGAAAACCTAAACGGAACAATTTAATTACCGGTTAAATAAAAAAAATGGATCCAAAAAGGTACCAGCGTAGGAAACGTACAAAATAAAACAAAATAAGCTTGTTTTTTAGGGATTGATCACCTTTATACGACCGTTGTATTCGAGCTACTTTTGTCCCTTGGACTATTATCTCTACCAGCGTTTGCCTTGATAACTATTACGATCATTGCGCCAACGGAAGAAATCGAAGCAACCTTAAACTCCCTTTACATTGTTCAACCCAAAGTAACGGTAAAAAACGAAGGCATCTTACGGGAATTCGGCGTAAGCCTCCCGTACGTTCCGTACCAAAAAGGTGTTATCAGAAACGATTACAGGGTATAGGAAGCCGCATTTAATGCAAAACGTTTAGTTTTTTCTGTTAATACGTATAATAACCGGCCGGTAAGCTGCGGAAATTTAAGGAAATTAATTGCCCGAAATACGCGCTATTTTAATCGGAAAAGCTATAATACCTTAGCATATAAAAAAGCATTTAAGTTTTAAAACCGGATACATAAACGTAATTTACCGCCACCGCCGCGAGGCCATAAAAAGTTAAATATATACCCGTTAGGGGAAATATTCCGTAAAGCCGAAAGAACTTATTTGTAAAGTTATAAGGAAATGAAATTTTGGAAAGTTATTAATTAGTTTTTTAAAAATATTAAAGGGAAACAGGTTTTAAAATGCATATAAGTATACGTTTATAAGTTCGATAAATATAGTTGGTTATAAAAATATAAGGCCCGTTTCGTCGTACGAAGCGATTAATAATTAAAGAACGCTTATAACGATATATATGCATTTATATTCGCTAGAAAGTTGTTTCGAGCTTTAATCGCTATCGCGGTTAAATTTAACTTAAAGCTTAAACAGTATAACGTTATAAATGCTTTCGTTAACGCGAATTTGCTTTACGAAATATACATAAAAACGCCTTTAGGATACCTTTAACGTAAAAAGATTTTCCTGATCAAGAAGGTACTATACGGACTAAGGGAGTTACTTTTACTATAACAAAAGGATTTTACTGGAATACTTAAAAAGCTAGGGCTTAACCCCGTTCCTTACGAACCTTATTATTTTATTCGTTAAGGGGTACTTATCTTTTTTTTTGTGGACGATATTATTATAACGTACCGCAAGAACGATAAAGGCCTCGCCGATTAGGTGATCCAATAAATACGGGAACGGTATACCCTTATAGGAGGTAAGGACTTACAGTGGTTTTTCGGTATCGAAATAATTAAAGACAGGATTAACGGAAAAATCTGGTTTTCTTAATTAGATTTTATAAATAAGTTAGCTAACTTAGTTTTAAAGGAAAATCTAAATAACCTTTTAAATACGTTAATAATAAACGTCGAGCTATTGCCGAATTTTAATTTAACTTATCCAGGTTCCGTTAATAAATACCAGAAAAAGATCGATTCCATTTTATACGTCGTAGTTAATATACGACCTAATATATTATTTGCGGTATCCCGATTTGCTCGATTTAACCTAAACCTTAGTAACGTATATTACAAAGCTGCTGATCGAATTATATTATACCTGATCGGGACCAAGATTTTAGCGTTATAATTCGGGGGTAAAGATTTATTAAATACTTAAAGCGACGCCTTTTTTGCAGATAATACGATCGATCGAAAAAATTTTTAAGCGTATATTATAAAGCTATTTAAAGGAGTGATAAAATGGCGGGCGAATAAGTAAAATATAATAATTATTTTTACAATAAAAACGAAATTATTATCCTTTACGCAGGCCGCAAAAAAAACCTTATTTAGTTTTCGACTAATTAAAAAGTTTGGAGTTAACTTGGATATACGACCATTAAATATGTAATACGATAATTAATAAATTATACGGCTTATTAACGCCGACGTCGTTTTGTTATAAACGAAGCTGCGGTATATGAATATATATAATTACTAGTTACGAAAAGCCGCAAAAAAGGATTTAATTAAAGTAGATTATACGCTTATGGGCAATATATTAGCTAATGGATTAACTAAAACTTTATTACGTAAACCTTTTAAACATTTTAAAAAGCAGCTAAAATTAATAAATATTACGAAAGCTTTCGAACGGCGGAAGAATACCTTGCAAGTAATTTTAAAAAAGGAATTAGCTAATCAGGAGGAGTCAATCGCCGGAGGAAAGGTAGAATAAAAAGCTGTGGCTTTAGGGAATGATAGGTGTGACGCAACGCCGTGACTGCGTCAAGGCGTTAAGGGGGTGTGTCAGCTAGCAGGGGGTGCGCTAGCACCCCCATATACGGAAAGGCTCCCTCTAATCGGAACTCATATGTTCCGTGGCTAGTCTCCATATAAACTGCAGTGAGCGATTTAGAGCACCTGCAACTAGTCATCAATACAACACAACTGATGTCCCCTATATCCGACAATTATCGCAAAATATGGCATCGCAAAAGAGGATATTTACAACTTCGACGAGATTGGATTTTTGATAAGGTTTCTCATGGTAACGGATATGGTAGTTACCAGTGCTGAAAAACGTAAAAGACCTAAACAAGCGCAACAAGGTAATAAAGAATGGGTTACAGTTATCCAGGCTATTAATTCCCAAGGTTGGACTGTGCCGCTATTTATCATCATGGCGGGGAAAAATTATCTTAGGTCCTGGTACCGCGATAACCTATTGCCAGCAACCGATTAAAAGATCGCATTAAGTAATAATGGCTGGATAACAAATAAATTGGGTTTCGAATAAATCCAGTACTTTAATAAGCATATTCGGACACGTACGAAAAGTTCGAAACGTTTCCTTATCCTCGACGGCCATAAAAGCCACTATTCGATAGAATTCAAAAAATACTGCGCCAACAACAACATTATCACGCTTTGTATACCCGCGCATTTTTCGTATCGACTCCAACCTCTTAATGTATCTTGCTTTTCTGTTTTAAAACGCGCTTATTCGAATTACATCGAAAACCTAATGCGACGCCATCATACCCATATTGCTAAAGAAGATTTTCTCGCCGGCTTCTACGACGCGTTCTAAACTGCCATAACGTCCAGCAATATTAAATCTGGATTTGCAAAAACTGGTTTTGTTCCATTCGATCCCAATAACGTTCTTTCCGAATTGGAGGTTCCTTCAATTGTGCTTACGCCGACCGTCTCCCCGCTGACCTCCGCCGGTTCCATTTATTCCCCGCCCGCGAAAACCCTTAAAAATATCAAGGAAATAACGCGGTAATCGCGTTATTTGCAAAAGAAGATTGGAAATTAACAGGATAGCTCGTTAAATAAAATAGCTAAATCGGTTTATCTTTTAACTAAAAATTATTTATTAATTTTGTACGAAAATATTTTTTTTCGGGAAAAAGCTGCCTAATTGCGCAAAACGAATTACATCTTAAGCAAACGTCGCAGAATTAAAAATAAACGTTTTTAAGAAAAAGGAACATTTACTATATAAAAGGGACAAGCTCTCCTAACTTAAAAAGAAGGGGGTAGTAAAAAAGTGCAGCTAACAGCAGCTGGAAGGGGTCGTCGCAAAAGGGTTAAAACTAAGGAACGGAAATGTGGCGTCTGTGGCAAGCCTGGACATAATGCGCGTACTTGTGACGAAGTTGTAGATACGTCTAGCGAAGAAGAATCCGATTGATTTGAATCAATGCGATGTGTTGTTGTTAAATTATTTGAATTTGTTGTTGCGAGGTGCCAAAAAGTGTCCAGCTCGCTTGTCTGGTACGTTAACGTTAACTAGTTATATATAATTGAAAATTCTTCTTAAATCTAGTTATATATTATTATAATACGCGGTATTCTCGAATTATTTGTATTTGTACTTATTAATATAAAACCAACTTGTTATTAAGCTTTATTTCAAAAAGTTTGTCATTTTTATACAGTTTTTCCTAATTAGGCTGCTGGGTCCTCAAAGCCACCTAAGAATTTGAAGGTTCTAGCCACAACTGCGCCGCAAGTCACAGTACACCTCAACATGGAACCTGATCTCGATAAAGTAACTTATTATCCTCATTAGAATTTTCATGCTTGCAGCTATCGGGGAATGCATGCACAATGGCATAGCATGGCGTGCATTACTTTGAATATGGCAAGTAATATTAGCCTCACAAAGTATGCGGACGAGGCAGGGTCAGGCATCGCCAAGAGGACGCCATTTGCCCTGTATGGCATGTTACAACGCAAGTACGTGTCCGAGCGGGAAGAAACAGAGAGCTATGGATCGACAAAACGTCAGCCTCACGGAATTGGGCTCTTTGGAATAGCCAGACGTGTAATATAAACTTACCAGCATGTACACAACGGAATGGTGAAAAGCGCCACAGCTGTAGCTATTGCTAGTCCAGGGGGTCTTTGAGACGGAAATTTAAAAGCAGATCATGAGCTATCTCAAGAAGATCATGCGGCACCCTGCCCGAAATTCCGTATTGAAGACTCTTTCAACTCCTAATTGAGCTCCCTCACAATTCCTAAAGACCTGTAGTTACCCACGATCTGTGTGAGCTAAAGCTTAATAAAGCTGTGTTCGGCGTCGCTGATAAAGCCCTGGAGCCCACTGCATTAAGTTCTTCTGGATATCGGCATTGACAGCGTGTACGCACCGTCCATAGTTACATTAAAGCCCCGATTTTCGCTCCACTTGCGGCATTTCCCGGCCGTTCCACGTGCTACACCCTGTAGAGTTGCTTTCGAGCCAGTGAGGCTGGCAAGCCTTAGAATCTAGAATCTGAAGTTCCAGGACCGAAATGCATGAGGAACATTGCCTGCCAACTGAATCACGCCGTGCCATTTGGACACGCCGGACATAGCGCCCTGCAGAAAAGACTATGGAATGTAAAGCGTATCTTGTTGATACCGGGTTTTAGGAGGTTCAATGCACGGCCATTAATTAGCCCATATATCTTACAAGGGGGCCAACAACTTCAAGATCCATATTGTTGGGTACCTAGAATGGGCAGCTGTATCTATATCAACGTCCTCCCAGGGTCTATCATTCCCCAATACGGATTCCTACCCATCTAGGCAGGTAGCCTATAATTAATAAGAGTATGCTAAGCGTGTTACCCTGGCGGAAGGATTGAGCGGAGTCATTCTGTCCGGAACTATCAGTCCTCTATGTAGATATACAATTAGTTTGCCTTCCGAGATGTAAAATGAGTTGCGATTTGTATGAAGTACTACGTCCTAAAAGCCCACATCATTTATATGGGTATCATCACAGACAAAATGACGTGAGTGGTGCTCTTGCCTGTGGTCGTGGTCATGCTTTCCGATTGTGGGGTTGCCTAACGCTTGAGGCTTTAAAACTTGGTGCTACCACCGTGTCAGGTTATGTGCCGTAGAGAAACGGTCAACACACCATTACAGTATATGGGATTCGCAATAACCCACGATGGTTTCCACCCAGCGCTTTCTTTGCTACTGTATTTTCAGGGTTCGAGCTGCGGAATGTTACAGATCTCTTTCAGGCCTTCCTACAGTAGGTCCCTGTTGCATTCAGCTGCTGGCTGTTCCGATCAATCACATACCCATTTACAGGATGTAGTACAGTAGGCGACAGGGTTTGCCGTGTGATAGTCTTCGTCCTTGCTGCGGGTTAGTAAATTCTCATCTCCGTCGGTATCATCCCAGAGGTACGGTACGGGACGATGTGTAGATATACTTTGTACGTATTTGTCGAGGCTGTATAGACTTTGCCTTAACAGTGTTAGCGGATCCTGACCTAGAGTTATTCCTAATCATACTGATTACTAAACTTACCTTATGGAGAAGACGATGATACTACATGCTTGGGACGTGTATCTCTGAAATGACTGCATCCACGTCGCCGTAGGATATGCATGCTGTATTATTGCTATTGGTTGCCTTCAAGTTCTCAAGAAGGCAATGTTACTTGCAGATCACATACTGTACTTGTGCAGCTGTGGATACTGCATATCAGGATCCCAGAGCCTCCGACAAACTGGTGCAGCCCCGACCGCAGTTTAAAAATAGATATCCACCTTTAGTGTATAACATACATGGGGCTAGCTTTACATTATACTACGTCGTCGGGGCGTGTTTGGCATCTAACTTAGTTACGTATATTTATTAATTAAATTTATATTAACAGCTCTTACTATTCATACCAGTATTGTTATAACTTCAATATCTGTATGTAGAAATCTTAGATATTATTTGATTCCGATAATCAGCACGGTTACATGAATTGATACTTTAATATAGCAATAACGTTAGATCTACTCTGGGGGTACCTGACAGGGCTGTTAGAATTCGTTGATGCTCAGTAAATGTAGGGAGCTATGGCCATGTGGCCCCCCTTTTTGACAATGCGACGATGCCACAAGCCTAACGGCCCATACATACTACGATTACGAACTACTCTTCTTGCATGACTAAATCTTGATTCAAAAGACTCCTCCAACCGCTTCCCAGTGGCACGACGACATTCGTTCAAGCCCTTGTTTTTGCGATATTCCTAGCGGTAGTCAACAATTAAGACTGACTCCACGAATACGTCAAAATATGACGCTTTGGGCACGATGACAGCTTTCTCCTTTGGTGACGCGTGAGTACCTACATGTAGAGAGTCAACTACGCTTACAGGTACAACTCCCAGGGGTATTCTTAATTCCCCCCACCGTCCCATACGTTTCAATCACGGGCTGATATGTAGATTCCTATGAAATTCCTATGAAAATTTACATGTTTCTACATTACCACAACCTATATACGACGTACTATCAACCTACTAACTCTTGCATTTCCTTCAACTCAAGCCTTTTCGCAATTTCCACTAGAAGCCCAGCTTTGATATATCAAAAGCCAACGCCTTCGCGAACCGTGCGCGGTCAGTTGAAACCTGGTACCCCGTCCCTGAAGATTTTCTTATTGCGATAAGTTTGGCACAGTGGGATAATACGAAGCGCTGCTTTGAGAGTAATGGGAAAGAGCAAAGGAATTGATGGTGTTCTTTTCATATGAAATGTATGGGACTATACACACAAGCTGCCCAATGAATATTGCGGGAAGGTGGAGGTAATAAGAATACCTTGGGGGAGTTGTAGATATCAATACTGCACCCCGAGCTGCTGCCCAGATTTGCTCTAGCTTCTCTCTCCGATGGATCCTTAGACGGATATAACGAAAGAACTTACAGTAAATATTGCCTCTGGAGCTTAGATTGGCCCCCGGCCCATCAATCCGAAGGGAAACTAGCGGAATCTCATCCGACGCCTCTACTCTGGTAGGAAATTAGGATGCGAGGTATCCAATGGTTTACCCGCTAGAGCAACTCCGGCTCCAATTAAATCTAGTCCGCAGTTCCACCTTGGCGCCTGGAAATGATCGATCCGTCCCTACAGCGCCCTCTTCGCCATTCCGCCGTCCCGGTATTTGAGTAAGATAACTAACTGACTGGGTACGTACTTACAACTCACAGCGGTATACTTAGTTAGTTACCTCAACCATGCAGAGCCGCGTAAACTCCCATATAAATTTGTATGTGAATAAACATGATTTGACGGGTTTGCCAGTCCTTGCCGCTATCGTAAGGCAAACAGAGATCAATCTTGGCCCAAACCGGACAATGTATATTCCATACGACTTTACCATAGGAATCTAACTTCTTGCCTTTTACGGTATATAGTGGACCACTGGAGGTAATTAACAAAGAATACCCCTGGGAGTTGTAGTGGTGGCAGCCTGTAGTGTTGGTTGTCGCGATATAGTAGAAAGCCCTGGTCTGTGCCCCACTGCAGTATCCAAACCAGGTCCGGGTTCCTTGGGCTCTGGCTGGGTGGGTCTAAACGCGAGAGTCCCATGCTTACGACGTAACCATCTTGTCCTATCAGGGCAAGGTGAGGTAGGTCTTTCCCAAGCAATGGTCTTGAGAAAGTTAATGGCTTGGAGCTGAGTTATTAGTACCTTGGAGCGTGGCCAGTCTGTGCATTGTCGGGTAGAGAAGCGGCTTTAATACCTTCTCTCGACTTCATCTCACCACGGGCCATGCCCTCAGCTTTTTCTTGGAACGGAATCTATTCTCCTCGGCCTTCCCATTCGCCTCCGATAGGCGGCCAGCAGTACTCATTATATCCCTTCCTTATTAATTAGGACGAACAGTTTTCAAGGTGGGCACCATTTTGCCAGACCGTCCCTAAGGCGTTAGCGGAAACCGTGTCAAATACCAATTATGTTGCCCAGGTAGATTTGGCGCATGAAATATGAACAACCCCACAGAGTTGTAGACAAGGTATGGCCTGCTAGAAATATGTTTCCAGTTCGGCCGCTTCACTAGAGCCTTCATTGTCCGGTATAATTGCACTGCCTATTCACAAATTGATCAGGTACGTCTCACTAGCTGCCATTGATCAACCGCGGCGGCGCACGTGGGAGAATCTCGGACAGACCCTTCCTCCCTGTTGGTACCTCATCCCCGTCAGTTTGGCTCGCTGGATACCCTTATAATGACAAGGACTAGATAGAACCCTTGTCAAGCTTCCTCTTGGCCTTAACTCCGTCCCCAGCGGTACTGTACTCCGCGGTGCACTTCTTTCCCTTGGCCTGTACCAATAACGTATGTTTATGGTTTCCTAGATATCAAGCCTTCTTATTCAGCTTATTACAAGGTTATTGATCAATTCTACGCAGGGCCAAATGTAGGCTAAGGCTAAGGGGACTCCTATCTTCTCCCTTTCCACATACCTGAGACCATTCGGCTCAAGGTGGAACTCCCTGGTCTCAATCTTCACGGCCGCTACTCTAGAGATCTGAACAGCTCCAACACCGCATGATTACCTGCCCTACTACTGCCGTCCGTCCAACCGCATTAGACGCGAGGAGCTGCTTAAACTGCGGCACAGCAACTTGGCAACTTGAGCGTCTCGTGGACGCCGTCAATTTCAGCTCAGGCGACTTTCAAGTCTGGTGCTGTAAATAAGGAGAGCTCCTCACGCAAAGTTGACTCCGTCCCAAGCACCGTCTTTCCTAAACTTGATGTTCTGAAGTCGAATCGGAACTAGGCCGACCCTGGCACCTGTGAGTTTAAACAGGTAACTAAGGAGAATCCGGCAACCGCCTGAATCCTTATCTCCCTAATATATTTGCTCCCAGTTCACGCTTCTTATCAGATATCCTTCCGTTTTACGGTTGCCAGTTAGGGCTTTCTATGTTATATCTACCTCACTTCCAACTCTTCGGACGAGCGTGGAGGCTTTCAGCCTGCAGTCTACATCCCGGCCTACTCCAATCTACTGTTTTAGCGCTCGTGCTTGACTAAAGACAGATTCTGGACAGCGAACGTCGAATCAGGATACTCAGGGCCAGCGTCACCTTACATCATACCCCTCGATCGCCATTGTAAGCAGACCAGCATCCACACCACCTAGTCCCCAGCAGCTACCCTAGCTGGGGAGCCGCCTATACGGTACTTCCGTCCCCAGTTGTGCCTCATTTATTCTCGCCGTCAGCTGTGGAACCCATTAGCCCGAGCTTGACTCACACTTTCTCTTTGCCTACTGTACACAGGGACGGTGAATTTAGGCCAAAAGTTCTCTCTGCGTGACACCCCGGCTTTCGCGCCTAACTCATAAACCCCCACTACAAGCTGCTATACAAGCTGCTACTCTTTCAACTCGCCATGATAGCTGGGCTGTAAACCCATGGAGCAATCCTCAATCAACAAGGTGGACTAGAAAGGCCCACAACAGTTTTATCTTCGACGAAGATCTCGGCCACTCCCAAGCGTTCTTCAGATTCCCAGATTGGTGCAATCCAGCAGTCCAGCAGATATCAGTCTAGCAAGGTCCTGTGGAGCTTTACACGTTGATTTTGTTCCGAGCTCACAGCATCCGTCTCTCTCGCCCAGGGAAACGCGGGAAGAGCGAGGACGAGCCGGCCCGTCACAAGTGTCAGGGACCTACGCCTTACTGGCTTGCCCAGGCCGCGCAAAGCCACATGAATGCGCCTCATTGGTCGGACGCTTGACTCTCTATCCTGCTTTAAAGCGCCATCTTCTCCCCTGGCCCGAGACTCAGCTGAATAGCATTTGAAGCCGACTATCGAAACAATTAGTTTTATTATAATCGACAGGCGAAACGTGGTGACCTTTGTGTTATCCGTCTGCCATACGACACCGTGACTCGAGCCCAACGTCGTTCACCCACCCTCCGAGGACGTTTATTTTCCCTGATCAACAAGACAACTCCTAGACGGGATCACGCACGGATGGAGTTGCGAGCGACACTCAATATAGCACAGCAGTGAGCCGAGACCTACCAATATCAAATCGACCTTGACCAGTGCAATTCCTTAAAGCCGTCTCGTCTCTCTCAAATGAGTGACTACTATTATCAATATTTACCCTTCGCCGGGGATAATAGGGACCCACAAGAGCTGGATCCTCAAGATGCTCATAATCAGCCCCTAACCCCTGCGGCGCCGCATGGGGACGCCGATCCTCAGATGCCACCTCGGTTTCAGAGTCTGGGATACTTTACTGGGTTTCCCGATCCCATAGTATTCCAGCCGAGTAAGACCCAGAGCAGCCGTGGTCGAAAGAAATCTGTCCCCGGAGTGGACCATGTCAAACATCGCCGGACGAGATCGGGCTGCTATACTTGCCGCAGCCGGAGGGTGAAGGTGAGCAGACCGTTTTCCGATCGCTACCAGCGTACTAAGTGTGGAGCAGTGTGACGAGACGCACCCCATCTGTGACCGTAAGACAGTTTTCTTTTACCGAACCGGCAACAAAAACTGACAATATCTAGGCTGTCGCAAAGGCAAGAGAGATTGTGTGTATCCCGAGCCGCCGAACTCGAAAAGTTCAGCTGGTCCGTCACCATTGAGAGAGTCATCTTGCGGCCGCCGCGGAAGCCCTGATTCTGACCCGGACGAAGCGGAAGAAGAAGCCGAGACGGGCGCCAGGTTGGGATCCATCCCTGACGAGGAACCAAATCAGTTACCTACCCCTCCGGCAAAGTCTGCAGCCCGGTTACAGAAAACGAACACTGCCGTAGCCTTCGATTCAGAAGGGTCAACCCGAAGAAGCTCAGAGACGCCCTCCTTGGAAGGTACTAAGAGTACCTCTCCATCAATGTCTATAAGCACAACGGCCAGCCTCACCCCTTACCTCCAAATGCCTGACCCCATGCTCCACATAAGCTCTGGGCCGCCAGATTGGTCGGATCTACCACCAGATATCAAGTTTTACTTGGGATACTTCTGCAAAAATATCAGTGTTGGTCACTATGGCATGAATCACGACCCGGATAACTTCTTTCGAAGCTTCCTACCCGGAATTGCCGTCCAAAATGGCAATGATGCGTTACTTAATGCCGTCGTTGGGTTTGCTGCCTATCACTACACTGTTCAGAATCCAAACGGCAAGATTCAAGATTTTCTTCAGTATTATGACAGGAGCGTCACGCTGTTACTCGGTTCTTTCAGGAAGCGGGAGAAACAGAGCGTCGCAACGTTGATGACAATCTTGCAACTTGCCACTATCGAGGTAAACATGGACACCCCGCCAGGTTGTGCACAGGTCGGCTAACTCGCAACAAGGAATATCTTGGGGATTGGGTCAGCCTGATGGGGCATCAGAAGGCCGCCTTTGAACTACTAACGCAGCTATTCACATCTCAGACCGCCACGCAATCATCAACCAGCTGCACCTTGTTAAACTGGTATGTGCGCTTCGACGTCTCCGTGGGTATGATATCAGGCTTTGAGACGGCGTTGCCGCGAGAGTGGTTTTCTGCGACTGTTAAGTTCTGTGAGTCGCAGATCTCAAGCTATCCGGCAGATCTAAGATGGAAAACGGAATATCATGCAGCTGTTCTCCGCCTGATCTCCATGGACATGGCGCTTCTTTACGCTAAAAGGCGTCGCGGCGAGATGTCAAGTGAGGACTTTTCTGCCGAGTATAAACATACTACATCCCGGCTTTACCAATGGAGGACAAACCTTGACCCTGCTATCACCGACTCGAGTTACCTTATTACCGATTTCGGGCAGAAACAACCGCTCGAAGATGACATTGTCAATCCTTATAAGTCCGGATATCTTTACGACTTCCCCTTGTTTCGAACGACCACTCTGATCGCCGAATGGAATTCGGTTATCCTGATGCATAACAGTCAGGAAACCATGGCATTGCAACAAGAACCCTCGGATGAGCTAAGACGTTGTGCTATGGAGATCTGCGAAATCTTCGAAACCGTCGAAAAATGGCCAGAAGCGCCGAAAGGCGTGTTGATGCACCTTCAGCCGTGTTTAGCGATGGCCGCCTTGTTTCTCCCGCGAGACAGCAGGCACCACATGTGGATTCGGAGGAAATATGCGTTAATTGAGAAGTCGGGGTAAGTTTTGGTCGATGGTACCTTTGTTGGCGGATCGAGTAGCCCCTGCCAAGGCGCTACAGACACGGTCAGATGCTTTTGACGATTGTGGGTTCGCATATGGACGAGCCACGGCTTCACAGCATCACGATTCGCCTTAACCGGCTGACGAACTGCCGGTTAGGTAATGCACGCGTATCGGTGTGACAGTCAAGCGCGAGACATCCACATTAGTTTGCTTGATTTTTCCGTCTTTCCTTGCGCTGTACACTGACTCTGGGATGATTTAGGTATATATTTCCATCTACCATGCGAGCACGTATGGCCGAAATGTTCCGTGACCCTACGTGTGTAGACTGGTGGTTACCAAACGGAGAGGGGCTTAGTCCCGTACTGCGCAGCATTCGTGCCTTTGCAGATGAGCGTAATGCTAACCCAGTTTCCGAACAAACCCAAAACCTCCGTGAGATTAGCGCAATCTTCGCGAAAATGCGCATCGACCGCGTGGAGGATCGTTTTTCCTCGCCAGGCGATAGCAGTAACCCGGCCCACTGAGTCGACCGGCCCATGCTGTCAGTTTGGCGTTTGGCGCCAGCTTGAGCCGCAGTTGACTTGCCGTCAAAGCCTAGCTAGGAAAATATTTCAGAATCCTTTGAGCTCATGCGCATGCATTTTGTCGTTCGGAAGGGTTATTACCCGGCAATTGGCAAAACCTGGTGGTACCGGCAAAGGAAATACGAAGCCTTGGCTGATGTACCAGAGGACCAGAGATCGGAGAGTTCCGTGCCAGCGGCTGTGCCATGCTCTGTCGGTCGACAGAGGTCCGAGACGCATGAAGTTGGGTGCGGCAAAAGGAAGAACCGCCCCGGGCGGGTTGTCGAGCGGTAATGTGGAATAGGGGAGCCCGGATGGGGTGCTTAATACCTATTTCAGGGTTTAATTTATGCCTTCAAATATTGCGAAGTGTGTAGCTGTCGAACGGTTTGGTCCGTCGTCCCAACTCGGCCATACCCTGGATCGCACCTACCGGTTACTATTACGCCGCGACGACAGAGTCATACACCAACCAATCGACAGGTTTCCATGGGACTCAGTCGTCAGCTGGAGGGAGTGGGCCGCTTCACGCCTACATACATTAATGATCGCTACGGCTATTATCCCGCTCCCGCCTTGGCTCCGGGGCCTAGGACTCGTTGTGACAAGACGGCTCAATCTACAGAATACGTAGTTCACCGGAGCGCGCCTTAGCGGTTGATGACGAGCTTGGTGACATTTGGCGCTCCATAGCGTGAGCACCGATGGACTTCGGAAATCAGTCGTTACAGGAACCGAAGACCGTGTTATTCGCAGTCGAGGGAAATATACGAGAGAAGAAATTTCCCTGGCTGACATCGCATTTTCCCCCACTCCGTCCGACATTTTCTCACATATTATACCTGGGTCGTAGATGCTACTGCGATCATCTGACTTCGTTCCCCTATGCGGACTTGGAACTCGCGGGCATCTTGCGGAGGATATCTAGGTATCAAGCAAAATACATGTTCGGCAGCATAACCATCAGTAGAGAGAGCGTGTTTGATATTTTGTTTCAAATTGGCCAAACAAAGGAGTGCCTTAGCTTCGACGCATTGATAAATTTGAGGGTGTTTCACGAAAGGGGCACGAGGATACATCCACCCGAAGCTGCTTAAGTCTGTTTTTCTGTAAATCGAACGGATGCCACGGAATCTTATGGTATGCATTTATATACGTCTTGTTGATATATGTTCTAGAACACCCCGGGCCCCGAAACCATATACAGTAGCCCGCTGCTGTGAGCTAACAAATCCTCCTCCGGCTATCTGCCGATGCTGATGCTGACTCGCTGCTCTGATGCTTCGTGTCCGTTCCATAACACCTGGCAGAATCTCTGCGGTGACAGGACAGTATTCATAATTAGCAATGGGAATGTGACTTCGGGCGGGAGGATTGCGGTCGCAGACTGACGGCGGCTTCTTAGTCAACGCGAGTTGTCGCGAATCATGGACGGCCTTTTGCTGGATACGAACTCGTACCAGACGAGTGGGAAACAGGCAACTAGAATTGAGAACAATGTCGGAGCTATGCTGACGGTGCAGTGTGTCAGCTAATCACACGTACATGCTAAACGTTACCGGAATTCTCTGGTGACGAGATCCATAACAATACCGGCATTGCTGGCACGTCCCGTCTAAGAGGGATCCGACACCGCCCGGAAAGGGGGCAAGGGGCATTTGCCTTGCTACGTCAGCGGACTAAAATCGCACAGAAATGTGTTCCTGCGGTATAGGTTTTTTATACTACCCGTGCTTCGTAAGGTCTAGTACACTGGACAGGTATTGGTGTTCTAAAGAAACATGCGTCGGGACAACCGCGCCTAGCGAGCTAACTACCTCAATTCAGAAGCAGGTGCTCTTCGCCTCCTGATTTGGGGCTCCTGGTTTGCTCACCGGCGACTATCATTATGAGCCATGGGTAGTCAATGCGGACAGGTGGCGCCGAGGCCTTTGCTATCTATTTATTATGGTCCCCGCCCCCCTTTCACCACCGCTGGAGCCGATATACCTACCTCGAGGACGCCTAAAGGGAAAGAGTAAAAGATCACGTCGCAAACAGAGACTCCCCCGAACTGTGCCGGGGACGCGAACTATTTACTTACTACTCACCGCTCCTTGTCTCGCCGCTACCGCGTTTCCCTACGGGACCATCTCGCCAGTTGAACGTAATAGCTCATGGGTAACTCCTTCCTTTCCGCGCATATCCACGCCGCTCCATCGGAAAAGGGGGGGGGGGGGTTTGCCGAAGAG
>QJNY01000580.1:0-47807 GCA_004155945.1 Monosporascus sp. mg162 | reverse complement strand
CGTCCGCAACGTATCTAACAAGTGTATCGAAGCACAGATGAAAAGAAGTGCGGACCGGGCTCATAACTATGAGACCCTGGATCACACACTGAAGCATATATGACTGAAGAAGGATGAATTGTCAGGTTGACCTCTAGAAGGTCCTAGATAGAAAGTGAGAGTCGTGAGCCCTCCTTATATACACAGAAAAACAGCTATAGCCAAGAGATACGGCTACCACCGGGGTGGCGATAGCGGAAACCGATAGCCGCTAGTCCGAAAACTAGCTAAGCCGAGGCGTTCTAGATTCACCCAAGGCGTTCTAGATCCGACAGAATCCGACATCAGAATAACAGATCCGATAATTCGTTATAAGCGCGTTTGCCGATTGAACCTTTTTACCTTTATGCAAAGGTTACAAACGGCCTTTTTTTTGTTTAAAGGGGGTATAAATAGTACCGTCGTACGACGTCAGATCGTAAGACCCGGCTTGGCCATTAAGGAAAAACGTAATTATCCTTTCTTCCGGAATTAACCTTAGTTGCGTTAAATACGGTGCCCGTCCTTGCAGGAATGTCGGTTTTTCGAATTCTAATCTATACCCGTAATAAGTATACGTAAATACGCCCGATTCGATATCTATCCCCGCCGGCTGTCAGGTGGCCCTATCGCTAAAATCCGAAGTGCTAACCTCGTCCGACCTTACCTTCGAAAGAAGATAGAAGTCGATGACATGGCTTGTTTTAGGGGTTGTGATACCGCTATTGATGGGCACTAGACGGGCAATGCGTCATGGGGATATTTGACGGGATGGAGCAGTTGAAGGAACTCTACCCCGACGTCCTAAACTCATGGATCTGAATGACTGAGCTGTAAATGTCGGCGACATTAGTATCATGCAGGTGAGTGTCCAAGTTTAGTAAAAAGTATTAAATTATGACAAGATGAATCGTATCCTTATCCCAATATGTTAGTAAGTAGCTCTTAATGTGGAGATGCCCAGACTTGTATTGTCATAACAATGTAGTCCATAGCATGCATATCACTTCTTGGCCATGTGACTGACCTTGCATGGTGCACATATATAAAAGGGCCATACTGCCCTCCCTATATTATGAAGTACAATGCATTCTTTCCCTAGCTAAACACTTTCAGTTTTCCTAAGCCGAACACAAGATGGCCGTTTCTTCAGAAGCCGCCGCGATCATCCAGCGCAAGAAGCTACAGTACTGCCGATGGGCGGACCACAACCAGTTTCACCTCTTCGATCAGATTGCCCTCCCTGAAGCAACTTTCTCGTTTTGGGAGGGGGATGGCACCATCTACCACGAGTTTGGGCGGGACTATTCCTTTTCGTCGAGGGAGGAATTCATAAACCATTTCACCACCGCTTTTAAAAGCCTTCAGTCTTATCACCTGGTTGCGCCTGCCGAGCTTGAGCAGACTAGCCCTGACGAAATTAAGGCGATCTTCGGCTGTATCTATCATGCTGGGATAAAGGGGTCGGACACCGAAGGACACGAGACATGTGGTGGGCATTATTATGAGACTTGGGTTCGGAAGGGCGACGACTGGTTCATGAAAGACCTGAAGTTCGAGAGGATATATCGGAAGGCACATAGCTCTTAGTCCGAAGCTGGGGTTAGAACTACTTGGACCTTCGCCATGTGTCTGGAACTAGGTATTGCAGGAGTAAGATCCCGAGGAATGCCGGCTATTGAGTCTTAGCAAGAGCAAGCGGTCCAAGTGGTCAATTATTGATAGCTTATAGAAATGTTGCATATATTGCGTTTTCCCTATTACCCAGCCAATATACTCAATGATATGAATAATTCTCGAATTGGACCATTCCTAGATTTGACCGGCAATGAAATGCTTGAACCCACCAGACCATGTTGACTCGGAGTGCTCTCCCCTTTTCTGTACATCTGGTCAACTTGCACATCTTTCCCTAGACGTATCCAAATTCTCATCACTAGAACAGCCAATGTCTATGTTATCGAAGGGCGCAGACGAGTTGGGCTGGTACCGCTGCCCACACCACCAGCCTGTCCACGTATATTGCCGGCACATGGTCACGCAGCAGTGCGTCCCGTTCGGCTGCCACACATAACTAGAGGCATTAAAATCCAGGTCGAAATGCCCCTGTGCCCTGAAGAGGCCGGTAGCCCGGCCGTCGTACTCCCTCTCATCGAATGCTTGGAATGCGAAGTCCTGCGTGTGGTTGTTGAGGAAGACGGTCGATGTAGGTGGTGGACTAGAGCTGGTGGTGGTTGAGACTGTCGGCGCTGATGTTGGTGTCATTGTACTGGGATAAGGATTAATAAATTGGAAACCGGAAGACCATAGATCCTATCATACCTGGAGGATGCATCCGCTCCAAAGGGCTGATTATCGTCATCTCGCGACGCTGCCATGCTGCCACCGACGCCGCCACCAATGGCAGCAGCACCTATG
Organism: Monosporascus sp. mg162; assembly: GCA_004155945.1. Lineage (NCBI taxonomy): Eukaryota > Fungi > Ascomycota > Sordariomycetes > Xylariales > Monosporascus > Monosporascus sp. mg162. The sequence continues at coordinate 45,371 of QJNY01000580.1, read as the reverse complement.
AAAACGAAGATCAAGATAGCCCAGAAAGTCTTCGTCGAGCAGCCACATCTCTTTTTTTGGGTGTGTTTTCGTTTCCTATCACTACTTAAAGACTGTTCGGCATTGGTAGGAGAGACGCGATCAGCTTCTGCTCCCGCGGCGGTCGGGTCATGACCCGAAACCACCTCTGGAGAATTAGAATAAGCCACCTCCTTTTGAGCCGAGTCGATGACTAGAAATTTGGGGGGTGTTTCCCCGGGCTCTGCCCGTCTGCCTTCATTGACATAAGCGTGGGCCTCTGGCAAATTTGGTATGGCGACTTCCGGTAGATCGTCGTGTGTGACTAGTACTTTTTCATGCGACGAGTCCATTTCTCGCACGCGGGATGCCGATTCATCTACTTAATGACTGCTGAGCCGGTGCTCCTTTTCGGTGTAAAGGTCTCGTGAGATGCATACACCAGTCAATACAACGACCGACCGAGTATACTGTCGGGACTGAACCCCCGCCGCGGGCATGGTAGGGAGAGAGGGACGCCCTTGTGATATAAGGCTCCAGGGGTAGCCTTACGTGCGAGGATCTGCATGTGCAAAGTCACACGAATTTAATTGAGCAGCCATCGATTCTCGGTTTGCGAGTTCTTATTGGGGGCTAGCTGAAGAAGATGGAGGTTGCCGGACCATGCCTCGTCAAGATTGAGACCTTCATTGGACCGCGACCGAAATTCTTCCACGCCAGTAACCCCTATACCGTGTTCCACTGCATCGCAGCTGAACTTAAGACACCGGTTTTGTGCCTGGTCGAGCGGCAGACGATCCGTCCGATCTTATGCAGCACACTCCAGCTGTGGGGGAGTCGCTATTGGACTGCCGGCGACGGGTGACGGAAAGCACCGCGTCCCACAGCTCCTTTGCCATACCCGTCAGGTTGATGACAAAAATTCGCGCACTTTCAAATAACCGTCTAACAACCCCTTGAATAATAACTCATTAGTTTCAACAGATAAGTATATACGGAACAATTCAGGCTGTCGTCAGTTATTCCCTCTACCTATATATCATTTCTTCGATTTTTTAAATTTTATGGTTTCATATAAAATTCGTCTGTGAAGCCTTTAGATCATTTGGGACGCGCGAATTTTTGTGTCGAACGACCTGCCCGTATTCTCTGTCGAGTGGATCAAAGCTAAGGGCTTGGCGCAGATCGGTGGCAGCACCTTATTTCCAGAACCCCTCATACAATTTGTACGTGGATTCTTTGTCACCCAATAGCATTTCGGTTCTTGAAGCCTTTTTCGTACCTACACAACGGCTTGCAAGGCGTTCCGGGAGAATATCATGATGATTATTATGATATTGAAGCAGCTGTCTTATAATTGCAGCTATTAGCTTCATCATACGTGGGCCAACGGTAGCCTTGGGGAGGGTCTAATATACCATCCCTCGAACTCGTTAAGTATATTGTAGATGGGATAAAATATGTATATAGCCATGCCAGGACTTCAAGCTTCTTCTCCCTTGAATAAAAGCGCCCAACACGCTTAGTGGGAGATGTACGCCTAATAACATGATCACTGAATGGGTTCGGGCGTAGCCCGGGGCGGCGGCAAAACGTGGAATTCGCTAACCTAGGATTAAAGGGTACCATGATCACATATGGTAACAGGAAAAGACCTGTATCTCAAGCTACGATAAATACCACATATCAAACGGGCTTCTTTAAGAGCATATGGCCTCTTATGACTACGTGTGGCACGGTGGCGAAGGCTAAGGGCGGATATTCGGCACAAATGGCAGCTAGGTTATAAGGGGGTAAGCGCTGAAGATCACTACCGTCACTGCAGGTCACTGCAGATCATTGCTATATAAAGTTAGAAGTCTCTATTCACTTTGGATCAATTTCAATCAGGAACAGCACTCTTCATGGTGTGAATGCATTCTGTTAGCGGGATACATAATAGCACCCCTGTTACTCCTGGCCCTGGTCGGTCAGCCCACCCGAGAATTCGCTAGGGTATCCCCGCAGCCATGTGACAAATATTTAACGTTGTACAACTCCTAGGGGTATTCTTTATTACTGTAGTTACCTCTACTGGACCACCATACCCCCCGTACGAGACTAGAATGTAGACTCCAAAAGAAGTTGTATGGAATACATTGGTATTTCGGCTAAGATCAATCTTCGTCACTTCGCAATAGCGGCAAGCACTGGCAAACCATCAGAGCATGTTTACTCCCATACAAAATTGTATGAGACTCTACGTGATCCTACGGTTAACCTGGTACAGGAAACTAACTCCCAAAGGAATTTTGTTTATTACCTTTACTGTTCTACTCGTTTCCTTTACAGGCTAATATATAAGCTTCCATGAAATTTGCGTGGGAATCTACCAGTTTCTATATATGTGTAAGTCGCCCCTACGGCAACCCGAATATAACGTTCTATCGCCTACTAACAGTCGTATTTGCTTCATAATCTTCTCGTGATTTCCTAATATGGCCAGAAGCCTAGCTTCGACATATCAAGATACAACTCATTCGCAAAACGTCGCCGTCAATTGCAGCTGCCGAACGCCTTTCATGAATTCGGATAGATAAAGCGCTACGTTGAATATAATAGGAAACAGCAAGGGAATTGATGGACGTCATTTTGCACACAAAACGTATGGGAATATACTAGCTATCTAAGGAATCTTGTTGGGTGGTGGAAGTAAGTAACAAAATAACCCCTGGTGGTTGTAGCGATATCCTTGTGCTGTGTTGTCTCGGCAGACGCAATTTCGTCTAGCGGGCGCAACAGCGTCAATCTTCCCGGAGCATGTTCGCGACTTACAGCGATGCGACGAATTTATGAATGCGCCACCAACCGTGGGGTCCTGTCCCCATGTGTATTGACTTGTCGTTGTGCTTCATACAATACACAGGGTAATTTCTGTTAGTTGCCTCTGCAGGCTCAGTTGCTGCGATAAGTGGTCAAAAGGTAGAGTCCTGAAGAAATTGTAAGGGGGTATGTATCAGTCACTGTCTTCCAGATCGTCTTTGGTAGCTTACGAGAGGACGAAGCATAATGAAACTGCCAGATTATATCTATTTTCATTTATTGTATGAACAGCTTACATCGACGTACAAGTGGCTCGGATAGAGGCTACTAATAGAAAAACCCCTGCGTATTGTAAAAGGGGCTCCGAAGTGCGGAAGTAGTGTGACTTAAGAGAGATCCTTAGAAAAAGATGGTGACAAGAGGGCGCAAGATACCCGCTTTAATAGTGGGGATGGAATCCATGCTCAGAGTGGCCTCGTTAACGTTCACCCATCAAATGGTTGGGCGGTCGAAACGCCTAACAGTCAATGCCACCAATTCATCATACTAGGTTTATAGTAATTTGAAAAAAGTTCGGGCGCTCGAACTGTGTTATTTTAAGCACGACTTGTTTATATATGCATTACGCCAGTAGGGTATATCTTCATACATGATCGGATAAAAGTAGATTATATAAATTATGGATGTTATTATCCGTATAGAATTCGAACGCAAGGTTTTCGCTTAGCATCTTGTTTTTAGCGGCTGGTATCGGTTATTGGTTATCGGTTATCGTCGGCATATGGTAAAGGATATATTTACAGTGATAAGTTATGGTGTCTACCCGTATTCGAAATTAGTTTTTGTGCGATGGCGAAGTCAAATCACCCGTGATACCACTGCCTACGAAGCCTAATAAGCTATTGGAGTTATGGCAAAAGATTGGGCGCTTGAACATTGTTAGTTCAAGCGCTATATGGTTATATACGTTTTCCTACATATGTCCCTGAACCCCTGGGAGTGTGTGGAGAGCGGCAACCACGCAATAAGAATTCTGTGACAGAAGGTGACGCTACCCTGAAAGGCTTAGTATGTGAAAATGTGCAGGGTAGGCTCAATCAACAATGGAAATAAACCTCAAGGTATGTCGTAATTGTGTATATTCGCTATATCAAAGCTATGGACTTCCTGCAACAGCATGGGGGATGTTAGAGCTATATATATTCGTGGATAACCGTATTATGAAGCATATTATGTACTTGTTACTCTATAATATAAATATTAATTAAGGGACGAATCATGGAAACGCATGGAAAAGACGCGTAAGCAAAGTTCTAGATTCAGTCCCCGAATAGGGGCCTGGACCCACTTTTATCCGAAGAATAACTCCAAATTCTTAGACACGCGCACGGATAACTTAATATTGTCGCTGGAAGGATCATCCTGAAAGGCCAGACAGATACCACATCCTGAAAATCACGCCTCGCGTTGTGACAAGCGTACAAATAGACTTGTGCGACTGCGATGAGACATGGCTACCAACCCCGAAGCATTGACCATCGAGGGCGTGCAGTCGAATTCGCCTGACGTTGCAGTGCAATCGCCTAGACTGGAGACCGCTTCGAGTCTCGTTCTTCCGCCCGTGACCACGGGCACTTCAGAGGACTATGTGAAGGGGCTCGCCCTCGCAGTATCTCGCGCATCTGCGACCGACCCTCTAAACGTGCTCTTCCGGAGCGAGAAGCTTCCGCTAGACGGGTCGATCGAGTCTCTGAGCCAGGAAAGCATCCGGCAGATGATCTACGACAACGCGATGGCCCGGCTCGCCGCCAAGATACCCCACGGCGCGTTCGTCGCCGAAGCCGCCGGGTTCTCGGCAGTTGCCTGCTGGGAGCCGGAGAGTATCTACGAGAAGCCCCGGAGGGATATGGACGCTGAGGCCGTGAAGGTGACGCGTCCCATCTTTGCCGAGTTCCTGGAAAAGCTCGAGGCTGTCAGGAAGAAGCATCTGTGGCCTGTTGCCGAGAGGATGAGCCGAGGCAGATTTTGGCACCTCTGCTTGATGGCGAGAGACCCTACTGTACCGTATGTCAAGGGCGCTGTGAGAGCCCTTTTGGTGCCTTTTATGAAGAAGTTCACGTCAGTAGACCAGGACGACGGGCCGATCCCGGTTTGGCTTGAGGCTGGGAGTGAACAGGCAAAAGCGGTGTATGCCCATTTTGGCTTTCGAGAAGTTGGCGCTTGGGAGGTTAGAGGGATAAAGACTTGGGGTATGATTTACACGGGAAAGCCTGAACACTAGGATAGAGAGTTCTTGGGATAGTACTGAATATCTCATCAATATATGGAAGCTTGTACTTACGATAGCCCCGTTGAATTAGCATGGAGGCATGTTACGTTGCTTATAGGATCGCGCGTTGTCCCGCAGTAGTTTTGCATTGTGCATTCGGCGGCATCTCGTGGCATCAGTTTAGGGTCATGTCATGAGGTAGCATGGCAAGCAAAGAGCGTTCCACCCAGAACCGGGAGTCTCGAGGAAAGTAAGTTAAACCGAAGGGTGAGCGAAGTATTGTCTATCTATTCTAGGGTATCGGTTCTAGGTCTAATAAGACATGGGAGGCCACTTTCCATTGGCAATGTGAGACTATTGACGGCTGAGAGTCAGTATACTCGTAACTTGACCATCGTCCAAAGGGAGTAGGCGTAGCTTAAGCAGGTAGGTTCAGAAACATGGGACACAGAGACTATGTCGAGTTCCTCGCTTCAATGTGCAGGAGGTATCTTAGGGAGATTCATGAAATTAGGCACTAACCTGCTCTTGCTGACTCTTTCTCCCTCGTAAGCCGGTATGAACTCAAATTCATGTACCATTGCGGCAATGACTTGAACAGCCATGACTTCCGCCATACGCTGCCCAAGGCATGTTCGCTTGCCGCCGTTGAACACCGGGAACTCCGCAGCGCTCCTGGCGATGAGTTTGCCATCCTTCGTAAGCCACCTCTCCGGGCGAAAGGAATCCGCATCGTCGCCCCAGGTAAGCTTGGATTTGTTGAAAGCGAGAAGACACCAGAATACGATTGTGTCGGTAGGAAGGAATGTGCCGTCTGGTAGCGTGGTTGGAGTGGTGCATTGTTTTATCTCGAACGGTATCGGCGGATAGAGACGCAAGGTCTCATAGAAGACGGCCATCGTGTACGGCAACGCGGTGGGGGTAAGATGGGTCGATGTGGCCTCCACACTGTCATTACTCCGCATCTCCTCTCGCAACGCCTGGATTTCACTGCGGATCTTGTCCATGGCAAATTTATGCTGTATTAGGAGGTACATGGTCCAAGTGAGTGCTTGCGCGACGGTATCCCGTCCCGCCGAGAGATAGTTCAGCGCAGAATCCATGACCACGCGTTTATCACCCCCAAGCGCATCCAGTAGGGACTGTATCAGGGTACCCGATGCCTTATTCAATTTCTCTGTATCGGATATTGGGTCAACGTCCGTCTTGCCATTCATATGACGATGATTAAGAGCGCTTTCTACAATTCTACTGCCAAAAGAACGAATAGTAGCAAGCGATTTCCTGAACCTAGAACCAAAGAAAGGCTCTGTAAGGAACCATAAGGGGTTCTGAAAGCGCTCGGCCGTAGCACCGGATGCATATTCGAAGGCGACGGTGAAGTCGTCGTCGGCATGCATTTCCATGTCGTACGCCATCTTGCCCATCAGTTGACTGCTTATCTCATGGAACACGACTTGCATATCAACGACTCTGCCATCTTCTCCACTTTTCTTCAGGTCCTCTATACTCTGAGTGAGATATTGAGGCAATGCAATATCGGTCAAGATCCTCAGGTTAGCGGGGTTCAGGAAAGCCATCCCGGCTCTCCGTTGGACTTTCCACAGCTCGCCATCGGAGTTGATGATACCGCTGCCAAACAGATCCCACGAGAGCCGCTTGAATAGGTTGCCCTTGGTGAAGATCGCCTCGTTTTTGAAGATGAAGTCCAGGTTCTTGGGGTCGTTGATGACCACGCCTGGCGGCAAGGTAGGCACTGAGATCTGGAAGGTCTCGTGTCCAAACAGACGCTGGCACATGACGAACCATGAGAAGAGCTTTTGGCGGGCCTGGAGAAAAATAATGCCGTTACCGACGAGCGGCAGCGTATTCGGTGCCTTACTGTTGACTGGTCAGTGGATGCGATCGGCATGTCTCTAGCGTGCAAGGCTCACATACCGTAGAGGAACCCCGTTTCGACGGATTATTGGAGCGCAGAATAAGACGCGATAACAGAGGAAGGCCGCAACCAATGCGAGCCAGACAAGCCCATGGTCCCCCAAGAGGGCCATGTCGTCTTGGGCTTGCGTATTTTCAGCCGAGAGAGTGTGTTGAGACGAGTCGATTCGTACGAGCTATTGTTGGTGCTCACGTGTCCTGCCCGGCTCATGTTTTGATTCAACAACCATTGAGGAAAGATAATTTCATTTCAACGTGGCTTGATCGGCAGTCGGCCTCGCCTCACCCATATCTGGACCCTTTCCCTCAGCCTGTTCAAATTGTCATGACAAATATGAAGAGAAAAGTTGATGTCGGTGACGTCCAAGACTAGTTAGGCTAGGGTAGTTTGCTAGCCGACTGTTTTATTATTTCGTAATTGCCAAGTTATCAGCGCAAGATCGGTATCACTGCAGTAGGCTGGTCACAGTAGCCGACAAGGGTTACTGCTTATCTTTCCCAATCCCTCCCTATCCTGCCGTTTCAAGGGGCAGAGTTTCGCATGCAAGCTGCCATTCCAAGACCCAGCAATTGAAGCTCCTGTGGGTCTTATCATTTCTTCAACTTTCATGTTCCCCGACGTCGTCACAAGCTCAACAACGCATAATCGCCGTTCTAATATGATGACGTAAGGACCTCGTAATTCTAACGTTACCTGACACCTCAGAGCTGAAGAGAAACCGGGTTGTCTCAATTCCCTCCGCTACTTACCCACCCTGGCCATTTGCGGGAGATCCGTGTAGAGAGAGAGACACAACGCCTGCAATAGTCGCACACAACAAACGCCAGGATAGCTAGCTACTCTACGTACCTATACCTACGAGCCAAACAGAGAAGATGACAATGGCCTCCAATAAGAAACCGTGGATTCCACGCCTGCATTTCTTTGAGATCGATGACCAGCCCTGGTAAGAGTCTTACATGCATGCGTGTTGCGTGTTTTCAGCCTCCTCCCCAATTGCCGGATCCTCAACGTCTTGGTACCAACAGTCCACCAACCCACACACCCTGTAATGGCCAACATTACCCAGTTCTAATTTCCCCGCGTCTGGCCCCGATTCCGGACCCAACGAGACATACGTTATCTCAACCCACTGTCCTATGTACACCGATCCATCTGTTCGGGTACAGGGCTGGACGGGGGACGGGGAACGGGGGGGTGTCTATCTATCAAGGTAGCGTTAGCCGAGTCTCAACGGGCTGGCTGGGTGGACTTGAGCTTTTGTGAAATGAGGCGGAAGAGATGAGATGAGACAAGCTGACGGGGGCCAAAACGAATGACAGGGTCCCACCGTTTCTGCGCAGGCACGTGCAGGCAGGGTTGACGCACGCCTGGCTCTTCCGGCTGCCGCCTCTGTTGTCGAGCACCCCCGCGGCGCAGGTGGCCGAGACGCTGCGGCGGACGCTGGGCGCCGACGCGACGCGGTACACGTACGTAGACTTCTGCGCGGGAGCCGGCGGCCCGACGCCGGAGATCGAGCGGGCGCTGAACCGGCGGCTGCGCGACGACGCCTCTAGTACCTCCACCGCCAACTCCAAATCCGACTCCGAGACCACCGATACCATCGCCTCTTCCGCCACGGCGAACGGCACGCCGAGCTATGCGGCCGTAGCCGACCCTGGGGGGGACCCGGCCCGCGAGCGGCAGGAGGAAGAGAAGGAGGACGTGCGGTTCGTGCTGACGGACCTACACCCGCACACGGCCGAGTGGGAGGCGGCGTGCAAGAAGAGCGATCACCTGTCTTACATCGCGGAGCCCGTGGACGCGTCGGACGCGCCGGCGGGGCTGATATCGCGCTACACGGGCCCCGGCAAGAAGGTGTTCCGCCTGTACAACCTGGCCTTCCACCACTTTGACGACGGGCTCGCGCGTGCCATGCTGAAGAATACCGTCGAGACTAGCGACGGGTTCGGGTAGGTCCCAAACATTCTCCCTGTCTCTGCTATTCCCCCGTCCGCCATGTGAAAGACTAGCCAAGGCTAACGGGGTTCCGTTGATTTTTCTTTCGTAGCATTTTCGAGCTCCAGGAGCGCTCCATCAACAGCTTCATCACATGCTTCATATTCGGCCTGTTCATTTTTACGATCGCGCCTTTCTACTACTTCCCTTACTACTTCACCTCACCGAGCGCCCTGTTCTTCATCTATGTGATGCCCATCGTCCCGTTCGTGCTAGTCTTCGACGGCCTCATATCGAGTCTCCGGACCCGAACCCCTGAAGAGGTCGAGGCCCTGTTGCGGACGTGCGGCGCCGATGTCACGGGCTGGGAGGTGCGGAGCGGCCGACAACAGTTCCTCTGGCCGTGCGGATACATGTCGTGGATCATCTGCACAAAGAACTGAGGTGAATTGATCAATAGCGTATAGTAAAAAGTTTTTTTGTATTAGTAACGTTCTGCATTCGTCTGCGATTTGCAAGCGAGGGAAAGCTAAATACACAAGTGGTATACCTAATTGAACCGTGAAAATGTCTTTCGCGGTGCCGACCAACGCCGTACGAGAAAGACTAAACGATCGACTCATCAGGGGAAAACAGACCCACACAAACACCAGCAGCGCGTGAAACCCAAGAACAGCTCATTTCGTGAGCCAACCCAGGTAGTCGGCAACAATCAAAGTAATCATGCTACGATCTTACGTTAGTGCATGGCGTTAGGGAAACCATCTGATGGCGAGACTTACGCGTGCGGTGCAATCCGGACATAGTATGTGCCAAACCCGCGGTAGAACCGCAGGGGGCCCTCCTGCCTGACGACCTTGGCGAAGCAGTCCATCATGCTCTTGTAGGGCAGCTTCCCGTCGGGTCCCCTCTGCTGCTTCTGCAGCCTCGTCTTGACGAAGTCGAAGGGCAGGGACAGGAAGGAGGCGAAGAAGCCGGCGACGGCGCTGGCGGCCAGCGTCTTGTTGCGGGCGGACAAGCGGGTCCGCGTTTCGAGCTGCGCCTTGGCCTCCGAGAAGAACGCCAGCTGGCCGAAGTTGAGCGCCATGGCCCTCACTACCGTTGGCGTCGCCCCGGACCATAGGGCCGCGACTCCCTCGCTCCTGACGATCCGCGCCGTGGCATCGAAGACGGACTTGTAGTTCTGGCGCTGTGCGGCCGGCTTGAGGCCGTCGGATTGCATGCGGATCAGTGTCAGATCGGCCGGGTTCCCGATGAAGGCGGCGACGCCGCCGGCTCCAAGACCGGCGGCCGCCCGCTCGAGGAAGCCGATCTGCGTGCCGCGCTCCTTCGCGCGGGACTTGAAGGCTCCCATGAAGGTGTCGAAGAACCCTATCCTCGCCGTGGTGTACACGGCTTGACGCAGGAGGCCGGCCGAGATGCCGGTATATAAGTCGAGCGCCTTGCCCTGGGCCAGGATATCTCGCGTGACGGAGAGAGGGCTGGGCTTCGGGCCGGTAGCGACGCCTTCTCCCGCGAGCTGCAGGCGGACCTTCACCATATCGACTGGCTGAATGACAGTCGTAGCAGTCATGCCGGCGAGACCACCGTTAACGAAGGGCAATAGAGCGCGGATCAGAGGCGCATGAAGGAGATCAGTCGTCATGGTGCTGGCTGATTCGGCACCTTGCCTGCCCATGTTCGGCGACTTGCTACGGGCTGCCTCCGCAGCTTGCTTTAGACTGTTGGAGCTCATAGATCCAATTGGAAGGGCTATGAACCAGAGCTAGTATAGAGTTGGGAAGCTGTCCGATGACGCAGGAATTAGTCCCGTCTATATAGACATGCGCTAAGGAGATAAGAGCACTAGGATAGAAGGAGGTCACGTTAGCAATTTGATTTTGCATGACGTTCAGTGGCCCTTATTATGGTGGGCTAGATGTTGATGCTCAGGGACTGGGACCGGCCCGTGCTGGGGATTCCCGTCAATGTTCGACAGCACGCCATCGGTCCAGGTCGAAGATGACCGAGCTGTAAGATCTAGCTCTACAGATGTGATAAGACGGGATCTCGCGGGAATGGAAATGGAATTGAAGCTATGACAGTTGAGAGGGCCCCGCAATGTGTCGGGAAGATAGGGATGGCTAGGGAAGGCGTATTGGGAAAGGGGGGATCGAAACTTTGGCCTAGCTGATCCACAACGGCGGCCGGGTAAGCCTAGTCATACGTAGACAGCACACACCAGTTCCTGTTGAATATAATGAAGAGACGCGTGTTACCTACGGGACTTGGCGCAGTGTAATGTCAACGCTGCGGGATGAGGCCTCAAGTTGAAAGGGACCTTTGGTCAGAATTCGGTCCTATCCCTCGAGTGCAATCACCGTCGACAATTCAGCGGAGCGAATACAATGTTGCTGCCGTCACCGCTGGAATACGTAATGCAGAACGTGGTACCGCCGTCGGGCTGTATATATACGCTTGCCTCACGGTGGGCGCAGGGGTATAATCCGGGGCTGCAATAAGGCGGTCGAGTCTCAACAGGCGGGTCTGTAGGAAGCTTGGCCTGGAAATAAGCACCGTTTCCCCCCTGCACAATTCAACGTCGGTTCAGCAACGAACGAAGGAGATTAACTGAATAGATAAGAGGGAAACACAAGGCAGATGAGGTTATGAGAGAGTTAATAGACTTTCGAGGGGCGAAAGTGTTGAGAAGCAAGAAGGCCGGGAAAGGAAAGGTGATCTGGAGCTTGCGTGGCAAATGCGTCAATCAGGCAGTATAGCATAACCGACTGGTTACTAGGTATGTAGAGTTTGGCAGAACTGGGATGAAATGGAGAAAGCTGTACCTACGTACGCGACGAAAAGGCCGGTCGGGTGAGCAGAAATAGACAGCCGGAAGCAAACTGACAAAGAAATTTAGAAGGACGGTGGAGATAGAGAGTGCGGTATAACGCTATATCCTTTCTCTTTAGGGATTCGAGGCTATAAACCAGCTATAATATTGATGCTCTTCCATACGCGGGTCCTGAAAAGAGATCCTCTGTGAGTGATGGAAAGAAAGTATGAGGGAACCTCGAGAGATCTACGGCAAGCAGCACCTTAACAGATCAAAGCGAGCAGGATCGAGCACTGCCCTTGCGTCACCCGAGCGCACTTTTTATTGGTAATTGCGACGGAAAGTCGTGTGCGGAACAGGGCGGTCCCGAATTGTCATCGAATTGCCTTTTACAACGTCGCTGGCCTCCCTGTACGTACGGCAAGCCATGCGGGGTTTTGGTCGATCAGGTATGCCACTTGGGGATAGGAAGACTTGACGGTGTCAGGGCGTCAGGGCGTCAGGGTCTCGGAAAGAAGGAAAGTCTCGCGTGCTCATTGCGACCGCATACTTCCCAACTCCTACGAGTGACTCTAGACGCTTGGAAATAGGTAGAAAGTACTTCCTTACCTACACGTTGATACATAGACGCAGATTTAGGCCACGCGTATGCGAACATCCAGGCATTACCTTGCCTGAATGCTCGAAGCTTGAGTCGCAGTTGCTTCACGCGTGATGTCGTTATGTTGTACCTACTACTTAGGTCGTATCGACAGGAATATCTCAGCTTAGAGAGCGGGCTAGACTACTAGGTACTCCATGTTTGCCGCGAATCACCTGGGGCATTCATCAACCCTTGGGGGCTGTCATGGAGGGTATCGCACACAGATGTGACTGGTGGAGGTAACTGCATGTATTCTGACCTGTCCGACGGATGGCAAAATGGTAACACCAACAAATTCCTAGCAACCGCTAACTGGCAGCGTTGCTTTTAAAAGGGAGGTACAAGGAATCCAAGGCCTTCTTATTGGTCGTATTAGCGGATCAGTTCGAACTTTGACCACGAAATACAGGAAATTGTTAGAGGTGCTGCCCTTTCGCTGTCCATTGGATAAATTCAGCGCCACCATAGTATCGGCGAAAGCGAAGCTTATGGGCAGGTTCCAGCTGTGCAGGTATTACCATATTCGTTGCTGTTCGCAAAAGAGTATTTTAAGTAAAGTGTTCGGACACGCCCTAACCTTAAAATAACAATAGACATAGCACTAGGTAGACCCTTGATTCAATGGTGTAACCAAATCAATGATAAATGCTGCAACAAGAGCTACCCCCTCCTCAAGGTCATTGCGGGGTAACAATGCAGCTAACCCTCTTGGATGCATGAGCTCCGCATCACTGCCCCTGTCTTCGATGGCCGTAGCATCGCTTCCGGGCCATGACGGGTAGGCGATAAAAGACAATCGATCCGTGTTTCGAGACGCTAAGGATTATGGCTTCTCGTTCTCGGTTTATCTTGAGACGAGTGGTTATCGCTTGGCATGTCCTGTGCCAACATGTATTCGGTTAGCTACTACATCATATTAAGCTTTTGAAGATGTTATGTAGAACGCAACAAAAGGGGAAATGGGGATGATGTCATCGTTGAGATAGTATATAGCCCCTGCTTCTTTGAGTCTCCAGAGGGGCCGTCGACTAGGTACCTAGTATGTGGGGCGTATGAAATACCCGAATATGTCCGAGAGTGGTTATCTCGGCAGTGGTTGCCGGCGACGGAAGTGCGAGGCGAGGAAGGTCACGTTAGCGGTATTAACGAAACCCCAGCTTGCCGCTCTTTTCCCTTGGCTCCATATAGGTAGTTCGGAGATATTCATGAGTCGCGGTAACTTTTCGGAATCTCATAATATCTGCAAGCACCTCGTACTGGGAAGTTTGTAGTCCATGAAGCAAGCCTCCGACGAAGACTAAAATTCGCTTGCTGTATAAATGCACATTACCCATTACGGTACTCGTATACTAATACGTAGCAAGTCGTCGAATCAAAACATATCATGGCAGCCTCCCTTTCATCCATTAGACCATATAGCGGTTCCTACACGTTAGAACGTAGAAGGGAAGTTGCCCAATCTGCCGCCATCGCTGACAATCACGGCTCCGTTACAATATGCACCCGCTCGCGAGGCCAGATATAGTATAGCACCCGCCATGTCCTGCTCGTCGCCTGGACGCTCCACTGTCGAGATCATCTAGAGTCAGTTGTCCGTTCTTTTCCACGAGCGGCTAGTAATTGAGGTGCCGGTAGGATGTTCTAGGCGCAAACAACTCGAAGGGTTTGCACTGAGAGATATACCGCCCGATTCGATAGGGAAGGGACAAGATAGAAACGCGGAAGTTGCTCACAGGGTATCATGTCCTTTCCGATTCCGCCTTTCCTGATGATCGGCGCGGACATCTCGCTTGGATATACTACACCCGGCGTCAGAATGGTCCCGCGCTTTGGCAACCCATATTCGCTTCAGATCTGGAGGGCTACGACTTACGGCCCGGGCAGATAGCATTAGCCCTAATACCCCATTGTGGCAGCGCGATCGAAAGCTGCTTTATCAGATGCGTGCAGGCCGCCTTGGATTGTCCGTAGGCGTAGCCGCCGGTATTTTGCTTGTTGAAGCCCGCGATCGAACTTAGGGCCACGACCTGGCTCTTCTGCTCTACGTTGCCTTGCTTGTTGCCGGCGCTGCCATATGTTAACACCCTGTGCCTACATATCACGGCTTACTTTCTGAAAGAGTCTCCCGCTTGACGGGGGTCTCTGCTTTGGATAGAACGAGTCAGGTCTTAAGCAGGGTGGTGTTACAAGCCCCAAAAGACAAACGCATAGATACGTACTGTGGATGCGTTAGTATTTAGTGTGGGAGCTACAGACGGTCCAAATTGAGAAGACTCCAAGAAAGAAGGCTCGTGGCCCTTTATCTAGCTAGTGGCTTTTATACGCACCTCAAGGAGTTTCAGGAACGACATGGCCGTGTACCAGACGGCAGTGGTGTTGACGGCAAAGGTCTTGGTATAGTCGTCGAAATCGGCCGCCAGGTTCGCCGACACGTACTCGTCCAGCGACATATCAGACCGCGGGCGGATGCCGTACGGGCCCACTATGCCCGAGTTGCACACCACCAGGTTCACGTACCCCACCTCGGAGTGGACCTTGGACGCAGCAACCGCGAGATCCGTCTTGGACGTCACGTCGCAGACCAGGGGGATCACTGCCGACGACCCCGCCGACTTGGCGGCTTCCTCGAGCACGGCGAGCCGGCGCCCGAGGATATAGACCTTCGATGCCCCGTTCGCGACGAGCGCCTTAGTTATCATGAGGCCGATTCCTAAGGGCCCCGTAAGTTAGCGGCTCTATAACCTACGGAACGCACATAAGGTCTTACCGGTACCGCCTCCCGTCACTACGGCCACGAGGCCATCGACGGAAAATAGGTTTCCGGCGCCAAGCTTGGAGGTGCTATTTTCTTGTGAACTAGCCATGGTGAAGTCTTCTATATATAAAATTTGATAGGAGTTCGGTAGGGAGAAATTGCTGCAGGCGTCGAAATTTCGTCTGCTTATAGGTGCAAACTTAGAACTGGTGCTTAATAAGTATTTATTTCTATACGTAATAAGCATGTTGTATTTATAATGTAGGCGGGTTAGGTGAGTAAGATACTATGACTCCTCGTTGCTTTGAAATGACGCCGATTATCCCCCGAACCAGCCTACCTACTGCAGTAGTAGGTTGATTACCTGGTGCGCAACACCAAGACCCCTTTCAGGGATGCTTAGGACAACTAATTATTATTTTACAAGAGACTTTACACTCTAAACAACTTCCTTCAATCTCTAGATACCTTTTATATCAACAATTGTTCATCTCACAGAGAGTGTAGTCTACCGTATCCTGGCTGACTCACGATGTTTAAGGCTGTGCCCCGCGGCGGGGCATAGATGACGACATCACAGTGGAACGGCTGCATCGGAAGAGGCGCTATCGATAAATATAAATACATCAATAACAGAAGCGACCAGTCTCCTTGAAAGCTTCAAAGCATTGGTACGAAACAAACGCCTTTTCGGTTTCCAAAGTGACACGTTTAAGAAGTCCACAGGGGAATTGTTAATGGCTCACGAGACAGTTGAAGTTCGTTCCGCGCGATAACCTGTTCATGTACCCAGCTACTTGGTATCTGCTGGTCCAAGCGTCTCCCATGCTCATATATACCTACAGTATGCGATAGCGCCTACACTATTTTACACACGGTATTGATTCTGCAAAGTCCCTCCGCCAAAATTTTGGGATCCGTAGCGTTGTGAAGTTGTCGCGGAAACTGCCAATTGAGCCCGTCACCCATATAACACTTAATTCAAGATGCCGAAGAGAAAGCGCGGAGAGCCCAGTCTCGAGGAAAAGCTCATGCAATGGGAGAAGGAACTCTACCGCGGCCTGAAAACGGCCAAGGGCTTCGAAAGGCAGAGGTACGCCAAGCGCATCCGCGACTCGCCGCCCGAGAAAGTCGCGCGGCTCGAGAAGGAGGTACTAGTACTGAAGGTGAGTTCCCCCGCCGCATTGCTTGCCTTGACTACATATATATGCGATCGCTCCTCCGCTGACTGGCGAGCCGTCCGGCAGAGTCTGGACCTGCACCAGACGGCCCACGCGCACCTGTGCTCCTCGCTGCTGAAGGTCAAGGGCGTCGCCGATGCCCCCGGGCTCCCCGCGCAGATCAAGCCGGTGCCGAAGCCGAGCCTGTCGGAGGACGAGCAGGCCGCGCTGCACAACGTCACGAGCGCGCTCTACAACCGCAAGCAGGTCAAGGACGTCATCGAGCAGGTCGTCATGGGCACGTGCATCGCGCTGCGGGTGCCGATGCCTGACAAAAAGAAGGGGAAGGGCAAAGGCGATAAGGGAAGCGACAAGAACAACGGCAGGAGCGCGGAGACGGACGAACTGGCTGATGCGGCGAAAACGGACGAGGCGAGGAACAAGAAGAACCCGAGGACGGGGAAGGAAGAGCAGCCCGACGACGTAAGTGTGGATGACGCCGGGGAGGAGCACAAGCAGGACACAGCCCGGGATCTTTCTGAAGGGCCAGTGATGTTGAAGAGGAAGGCGGGGAGGCTGGAAGGAGATGGACTGGAGGATGGCGGAGACGCCGAATCTTCCGACGGCGAATCTTTCGAGGGGTTCTCCGATAGTGAAGCCGAAGAGCGCGCCTTCTCGCGCTACGACGACCTGCTAGGAGGGTCCAGCGACGAGGACGACGATGAAGGCGAGGGCGGCGAGGACGAAGATGACGACCTGCAAGACAGCCGTGCCAGGTCGCTCCGGCGGATAACCACGGACGATGTTTCGGTCTCCTCGGCAGAGGAATCAGATGAGTCCGAAGCAGAATCATACTCATCGCCACCACCGCCCTCCAAGAAATCCAAGACGAAGACCGCGAAAGCGGAACCTATAAAAACAGGCACGTCCGCGTTCCTTCCGACGCTGATGGGGGGCTACATCTCGGGCTCCGAGTCGGCGTCCGACGTGGACGTGGCGCCGGCCGCCAAGAAGAACCGCCGTGGCCAACGGGCGCGGCAGGCCATCTGGGAGAAGAAGTACGGCGAGAGGGCGAGACACAAGCAGGAACAGGCGAAGAAGATAAAGGACAGCCGAGACAGCGGCTGGGACATGCGGCTGGGCGCCGTCGACGAGGACGGCGGCGCCAAGCCCTGGAAGAAGGGTATCCGGAACCCGTTCGAGAAGAGCGCCGTCCACCCCGACCGCCAGCGGCAGGTGGAAGACGGGCACCGGTACCAGCACCAGAGGAGGGACCGGGTGAATAGTGAGGAACGCCGGGAGAAACCGGCGCCAAGACCCAGGCCGGAACCTAAGAAGGACGATGCCGGCCCCCTTCATCCCAGCTGGGCTGCTGCGAAGAAGGCGAAAGAGGAAACTCAGAAGGTGGCTTTCCAGGGCCGCAAGGTCGTATTCGATTAGAACTAGTCATACACCACGTGAGTGCGTGGTAGGTTCGCGACCCATTGCGAAACTCAATAAATTAATAGGCGGAGCTACCTAAGGTGCTCTAGGCTTTGAAGATATGCTATGTACTGTGATATACAACCCCCAAATGCAACGCACAGATAGCCAGCTCATGCGGATAGATATTGATGTCCCAAATCTCTGGGTGAAAACGATGGATGGTGAGATGCCCTTGTAATATACAACCTCGGGAAAACTGCGCAATATGTTCATGGTATATATCAATGCGAAAAGGCAACCATATCCCAGCCGACCGCCAGATCATCCAGAACCTGCCTAAATAAGGCTACTACTAGATCAATCATCACCGCGAAAGAAACGCGCAGGAGAAGGATGCCGCAGCTGGCAAAAAGTGAAAATTCGGATAATCAAATCTGAGATGTCGAATAATCGCCGAGATGGAGTCGTAGTAGTCAAGAATATGGGTTGGAAAATAAGCAAGCAGTTATGTGCGTGAGAATGGGGGTTAAGATGAAAAGTGAAGACACCGCAAGAATGCACCCTGTAAGTGCCAAGCACCGGAATACGAGACGGGATATCTCAGAATCCGATCGATTCTACGTGGGATTGCCCAGTCGATGGATTAGGACGGAGCATTACGGAACGCGCCCATCAGGCCACCAGGGGCAACACTGGATCTCTCGCTGCCTCCACTGGAAGACGGGGGAGAAACTCGAGGACGCTTCGCCCAGGGCACTTTGAAGCCGTCGGCGTCCTTCTTATCTTCGGTTCGGGGGCGCTTGAAGTCACCTCGCTTGCCCACAAAGGGGGACTCCTCCTTGACTTCCGCACGATCACCCGTCAAGTCAATAACGAGACGACGACGTCGTTCGGCCTCGGTGCTGCTGGATTCGGACTTGATGTCGGTAGAAGCGCGCGCACCGCGTGTCAGATCTATGGTGCTTTGCCTGCGTCGACCATCGTCGTCACTGGGGGTCACGGTACTATACCCGGAACCGGACGCCCAAGGCACGAAGAGGTCTTCGCTCGCGGAGTCGTTGTCATCGCCGTTACCACCTTCATTCTCCAGCGTGAGGTCAACGACTTCAGCACCCGACGGCTGGAGGTCATTCGCAGCGCCGTCGAAATCCGAACCGTCGCCATCGACGCCGGATGATGCGTTGGAATTCACTTCTTCCGCGTCGATATCCATCGACGCACCGCCATCCTCGGGTTCGATATCAGACTCATCTACTCCCATGAGATCCATGATATCACCGAGAGGATTACCGCCTCTAAAACCATCGTCATCGCCGTCTTCGTCGCTGTCTGCATCGGAATTTCCAGAGACATGGCTGAGAGTACCGAAGGTGGATCCTTCCGACGCACTCGTCTCGGAGCCACCCGCAATTTCATCCGGATCTTCGTCATAGAACCCCCTGATAATGTCCATATCGTCATCGGACGGCTCCCAGACTCGAAGCCCGGTGAGGGGAGTTAGGTTCTGAAGCTGAGATTGCATGGCATAGCGTGGTTCCTTCGGCGAAGTGACAGCTGCATTCATGTCGTTGATGAAGCTCCAATCACGGATATTTCCTCTGTGATCTGGAGCGGACACATCTTTGAATCGGATCCTATTGAGCCCTCAGGTCAGCAATTGCCACTCAACAAGAAGTCGGAAAACTTGATGACTAGAAGGATGCTCGTATCATATATGAACAGCCCTGGACGGATCAAAAGATGGAGAGGGTATGTGCGCCAGGTAACTCACCACTTCATTCCCCTCAACTGATAGAGATAGTCCATGCCATGTACCGTCCTCATACTTCGGTTTCGGCGCCAGTTCGGTTGCAAGTCTGTACGTTTCATCAACTTGCCGAAAGGAGACAGTTTATGGATGGCATCTCTGGAAAAGTCCTTGTCATAATCGGTTTCCAAGGACATTTCGTAGCGCCTTCTCATACGCCACTTGGCACTCTCGTCGATGTGGATCACTAGTGTCTTCAGACGACTGGTCATAGTAAGGGATGCAAGAGGCAGTGTGCGGTCCGAGACTTTGTATCTGCGCTCCTTGCCCTTAACGTCCCGTCCTGTTTGCCACCTTGTCCGCATAAGGGCGCCATGCCACATAAGCTCAACATGTTGAATTCTTTGCAGGCGAGCACGACCAATGCCTTTGAAGAATCTGCCGAGCTCCCCTAAGCTCGAAAATGCGAACGTGTTCATGCCGTAGAACGCATGGACGCCGATAAAGAACCAGCGCTTGCAAACCAGAAGCGGCTTCAGTAAGTTGTTAGGTTTCACTGCCGCACTAACATTGCAGGTCCTCGTGCCTATGTGGAAGCGCTTCGGTAGCTCACTCCGTTTCTGACGGTTCTCCGCAGGGAAATTCTTAGGAGGGTAGTAGTAATCAAGCCGGGAAAGACAATGGACCAACGTATGCTTCTCGAACCAAATTCTGAAAATGCGAGCTTGGATTTCCTTGGGTAGTTCTTCGAATCGGAATGGCGCGGGCTCTAAAAGCATTTGGCTAAGTGGCTGACGCCGGTGGAAAACGTTCGGTAGAACGATACTCCACATTCTCCTGTCCATGTCGTGAGGTGGCGACAGAAGTTGTACTCGCGGGTCTTGAGACGGGTAGGCTAGACTGAGTTGCCAGTCGTCAAGTTCACGATTGCCGAATTTGATGTCTGGATGGGCAACCCCGAGCTTCTGGCTCATATTCTCCTGCCTACAAGATTCTCTGTAGACTTCCTCATAGCTGGGGCCCTCCACCTTCCTGAGGTATTTTCGAAGGCGATCTTGCCATGGCTGCAGATGAAAGTTAGCAAAATACCGAGTTTGTTTATGTGACAGACTTACGGTGGGCGGAGGTCTGATGCCTCTCAGGCGCTGTTCGAGCAACGTGATATATCGGTTTAGTTTTCCGATTCGCTCTCGTAATCTTTCGGTCTTTTCTCGCCGTTGTGTGATACTGTCTCTTTGCCGTCTGAATATCAGTTTATACCGAGCCCTAGAGTTGCGTCTCTGGGTCCTGAGTCCGCGGTTGGTCGCTCTCAGTTCATCAACCAGCTGTTGCAAGTTTTTGCCGTTAGGTCCCTCGTCGCCAGGTCCCTCGCCGTCAGGTCCCTCGTCGTCAGGCCCCTCGTCATCAGGTCCCTCGTCCTCAGATCCCTCGTCGAGGATGCTATGGCCAACCGAGGAATCGTCATCGTCATCTACCAAGTGTTAAGTGTTGTCCGCAAACATCCAGTGATAGAATAGAAATGGGAACGTATGCTTACCGTCCGAGGAGTCAGAAGGGGAATCATCATCGTCTCCAGCCAAGCCTTTCTGGGACCCCTGTGGGGGTCTTTGGCTCCCACCCGGCTCAACATCCGATTCACCATCAGCGGAGCCGTTATTACCGTCGTCGTCGGCGACGCCCTGACCGTCATCCGAGATGTCATGATCATCATCAGTGGATATGCTATGGTCATCATTGCTAGACATGCTCTCATCATCACTATTGGGCGTGTTATGATCGTCCTCATCGGGACTGCCGTGAGAAGACATTATGAGGAATAGATTACGTCGTGGCGTTGATAAGAATGCGGATAATGATGGTCTTGGTCAGGATAAGATATGGACAGAGTTATGTATGAAAGTTCCGGTAAGAATATAAGGAAGTGTCGTTTATGAAGCTGTAGATACTGCGGACTTCAATGCTCTTCTTATGCGTTAGCGTCTTCCTTACAAGGTCAGAGTCAGCGTAGGCAGGGTTGGTCACTGTGCTCGGTGAGGAGATATGGATATGAGGAGGGTATAGGACTGACAGCATGCTACATGAGAGGAGTGGCCTGCTTGGCCACGAATCGGTTTATGGGGGGGATGTTTGAAGGAGGACGGGGCGACTTGAGCCTAGGGATGACCCCGGTTGCGGGGATGATGAAAGAACTATGTCAGAGTAAAATCAGTAGCTCTATGGGTGATAGATCATGCCTCAGCAGATGGATACATGCGGGGTACTAACATACGAGATTTTGAATGGGACTGAGGGCGGTGGGAGAGGGTTAGGAAGATGTGCTTAGCTGAGAGATCCTGGGAGGTTGTATAATGATGCCAGAACGGCTCACCTGCTTCATGCCTGAATTTGAACATGGACTGACCTAGAAAAGCCGCCTAACAGCTGCTGTGATATATGATGAGTTATAAAGAGAGGGATTGTGCTAGTGTTGAGGGTGTTAAAGGGAGACGCGTGTGTGAAGAAGAAGACGGCCTCGAAGGGCAGTAGAATTCACGTAGGCACCTATTGAAGCATATTAACCGGATTGAACGCTTACCTGAATGTCGCAGAAAGCTGGAAACCGATCTCTAGGTGCTTGGCATCAGTTGTAGGTTACGGTAGGAGAATATGGTGGAGTGTGAAGTGTGCAATCAACCAGGTGCTACTAGGTTAAGTAGCTGCCAGGAATATCACCGACAGTCGTGCCTGTGGTTAGAATGAATGCAGTTGCGATCCGGCTCTAGGAGTGTGACTGGGAGGAGAACAGCGTCTGTATATGTTAAAATCAGAGAAAAGGCGGGCTGATGGTGAGGCGAGAGTAGGAGAGAACGCTGGTGTAGAACACCTTCGTAAATCTGCCTTCTTACTGCTCGGGTGCCAAACGCCGACTATGTGTATGAGAACGTTGAGAGTTAACTCCAGAGCGAGGCGAGGCAGAACAGCGAAATAGAGCGGGATATGTGCGGAATACGCAAGTTAACGAGTGAACTATAATAGAATGCCCGAAGGTCAGAGGAGGTAGGGCGTCTGAGGGGCGTAACGACAGTTATTTGAAAACGTCGGAGTCTCAAGGAGAGGCTTGGACGACTTCAAGTTCTGTTGCAGTGGACCATATGAATAGGGTGAAGGAAGGCGGTATGGCGGAGAGTAGTAAACAAGACCCCATAGACTAAGCAGGTCGGCACTCAGAGGATGTAAGGGTAACTTAAAGTCGTTTCACTCGGCTGGAGAAGTGCTTGGATAGGTCCAGTCTAGTTGCAGTCGACAAAACTAGCGGGCGTTGTAGCCTTGTGCTCAAGATCAAAATACTAGCATAGCCAACATTCAGCGTGGCAAGTGAGCAACTCAGCGTACCTTCTTTGATCTGGCGAGTGACTAGAGGGAGGAAACCAGTGTCTCTGTATTGCGCTGCGGTGATGAGGGAGGTTTGATATGTGGAAGTGACATGTACAGTATGAAGTAGGCAGCAGGCGGATTAGGTATACGCAATGTATTATGGAAGAAGGTAGTCAGATTGAGAGATACGTGTTCAAAGTTGAGAAGTAGGTATGCCAAAATTTCTTGCCAGGGCCCAATATCAGTACGGAACTGGAAAGGTAAGGAGACTGGCTTCCGTGGTATAAGTAGGCCGGGGAGTATGCGGTCATATGGAGAGAGGACATGACTGCATTTATGGATCGAGTAGATGGGAAGATATCCACACGCAGAGGGATGACAATATTGAGTTAGACGTCGCGAATCAGATAATGGGGGGTTTAGATAGTTGGGAAGGGCGTAAGTAGTGAATTCTTCGGTACGAAGTAGGTGGACAAGGTCTCCTCCTTACGAAGGGAAGAAGATGAGACTGAGTTGCGTGAACCGGAGATGGAAACAGTTGGGTGTAGAAGGATGACAAGGTGAAGTCAGATGTTGTTGAGGAAATGCTAAGTGTCTTGCCATAGGCGGAAGGAGCTGAGGGCATGAAGTGATTGTGAGTGTAGCTGCCTTATGAAGGAGTGTAATTATAGTATGCAAATATGTTCTGCGTTGGGAGATAACACGTTCCATGATAATTCACCAAGACGTACCCTGTCGTATTACCGATATTCCATTCGGTAGGGGAGCCCTACCTTGCAGATTGAATGAGTATTGAACTAGGTAGTAGGTGTTAAGACATCGCCCGGGTTGAGAATAGGACTTGTTAATGGTCAATGGAGTTGGTCGAGGCTTGTTTTGCATATAGAAGCGATATATGATGAACTCGTCTATCGTTGAAAGTGCAATGCTTGTATCCACCCCTCGACACGTATTTGGCCAGCTATAAATGTGTAAATCGCTCTGCAATGCCGCGTCCAGAACCACTTGATCTGAAGCGTCAATTAACCCCGCAAAGTACGGAAGAAATCCTGCAGTAAGTATTAGTCGGGTAGTACGCTTGAAAGATTGAAGTAGGGGGCGAGACTGACCATAACACCTGTAAAGACCACGAGGAGAATACCACCGCCCTGAAGCAGCCCATGTTAGCAATTACTTTGTGCGACATCGAATTCGGGACCAGAGGTAGCCTTTGCAGTATACAACATGGCAAATCCTAAGGACCTCGTCCACGAGCATCATATCATCGTAGCGAACAGAAGGATGTCGAGGAGGTACTCACAGGTCCAAGTCGGAGGACTTTTGGGAGGAAGCCCTTGTATAGGGCGCCAAAGCCTTCTTCCTTCATGACAGTTCCGCAGGCTCCCCAGGCCCAGTTGTACTTGGGAATCTGGCCAGCAACCTTGGGGCTATTTTGGATACGGCTCTTGACAACGTCCATGGGACTAGAATATGCTTGTCAGGACAGCAAAGGGGGTTTAATAACCCAGGGACTGGCTCACGTGTTAAGAATGGTACCGACTGTGCCACCGACGGTACCGGCAACAATGTCATTTGTGATCTGCGCCTTCTTGGTCTCCGCCTTGGGTAGAAGCGCACGGACCTGGAAGATACAGCCGAAACTGCGATATGTCAACATTACTATCCGGGCTCTCAAGCCGACTCCACAGCGTTTAACCTCAGCTGCTAGATTATACGTACTGCCACATGTTAGTTTCCGTATTACTCCAGCATAAGGTCTGGGATCGCATACCTATCCAGCATTCCAGAGAACATGCCGCCACATTGTGCTTTCTAAGCCGTTGTACATGGCCAGGACGCCTTCGTTCTTGATAATATGCTTCACAACATCGAGGGGCCCACTGTATTTCCCGGCAGACGTCTTGTCTTGCAGTCTTATCTTTACCAGCTCGAAGGGCACGACCACAAAGGACTCGGTTGCTCCGGCAGAAGCACCGGTAAGGATGGACAGAGATTGGGTCATCTTCTCGGCACCGAAAGCTTTCCTGTATATCTTGCCCCATTCATCGTTGGCCGCGAATTTGGTGGCACGCTTAGGGGCCTCCATCATGATAGGGGCGGAGATACCCCTGTAGAGCCGCGAGAATCTGGGGCCGATTATGTCAGCTTAGGAAGCCAGCCCAGTTCTATGCTATTTCGTTCGTCCATACCCCTCATTGCGGACAATCTTCTGGAAGCAGTCGAGCATGCCATTGTAGGAGTCCGCGCCAACACCTTTCCCTGTCTGGAGTTGTCTAATGGTTGTAGCTAGGTAAGCCCATGAATCGTCGAGGGATGTCTCGCGAGTTTGCTCACACTCGGGTCTTGACAACGTCAAGAGGATACCTAAATTCATGGGGTCAGCCGGGGGGCACGCGACATATGATGCGACACACTGCCAATACCCACATAACCAAGATCTAGGTACGGACAAAGTCCAAGTCAGTGATGCCATATCCATTGCTATATCAGGTAGCGTCGCGACTTGCCTCCGAAACACCCGCGATGGCGCCTAGGTTTTAACATGTTAGCGCACACAGACTATCATGGCTGGACAGTGGGCAAATCTAGTAATACTAACCTGCGCCGAACTGGTATATGAATGGAAGAGGCTTCTCTTGAGACATGGTGAAGCGGCGCAGTCTCTATGCAGAAGTTCGTGAGTGCGAAAAGATGTCGATTGGGGGACCTCGAACGGATTTCCAGGGTGCGCAACAGGAAGAATGGCTGTAGATGGTGTTAAATTTGGAATTTTGTAATACTACTTACTCCCTGCGATCGCGGCGGCGCTAAGGGATTAAGCTCGTGTAGCCACAGTATCCCGCGTGTATCCGTGCCCTGAGATTAAATACGACTCCGCGAAAGACGCTGGGAGATCGGTTGGGGCTCTCCACGGCCAGATTTCTCCAATCAGCTGTACGTACCTATTGTCCCCGTCTGGACTGCGATTGCACCCGCGACTCCGCTGAGAATTCCTAAAGAATTCTGGCTTTGTCAACCGCCTGATGTAATTTGGTTAACTCGACGTTGACTTGGAACAATTCCTCCCACGCTAAAAATTTCATAGGTTAAGAGGACTATCCTCAGGTAATGTCCCATAGTCTATAGGTATTTACATAATCCAATAATGAATAGCATTCTTATGTTATCCATTTGGAAGCGGACAGGAACCTCTCACCGGTATACAGCCTATAGCACCATGCGAATACAATTCTAACGTGCAAGGTCGTAAGCATGAGAAGCCCCTACAATTCCGGAAGATTCAGCTATACATCCTATATCTTCCGAGTTATCGAATCAGTAACGTTTTATTTGTTCCGGGCTTCCTAGTTGGTCCTCCTTAACATGCCTCTTACTTGAGGTCCTATCTACGCAGAGTAAGGGACTCGTGCAGGGAGGGAGACATGCAGCTTTCGGCAAGAATGATAAATAAGCCGTCCAAAACTATCTAGAGATGTCCGTTATATAGCAACACAATTTACTTCGAAGTAACCCGAATAATCATAGTTTTCACCACCGAAGATAGGGTAGCCAAGTTTTAAAACTGGTCGATTTTATTAAGTTTCCCGAGTCGAGCTCCTATATCCATCATTACCAACTTCCATTCACGGGATGTCCGGGAACCCTAGGGGCATTACCAGGAGACCCGAAGAGAGAATACATCGTCTCGGCCTGTGGTGAGCTGAATTCGGCATGGACTCCTATTCGCCGTCAGTGTTGAGCCTCACCGCCGCTGGTATCCAATCCGTATCTGATTTGCGGGCTGGGAACCGGGACCCGGGACCCGGGAGGCGGAAGTGCGGAATGCGTGGGGGACAGTCCACAGATATTACTACCGTAAAGGGCTTGCAGAAGCGCGCGCGCAAGAACCAATGCTTGAATCCATGTACCTTACTTAGCCTACGTAGTATAGCCTACGTAGTAGTGTCTAAGGCGGCATCGGACATTCATGGAGGGGTCTTACATGGTGCCCCGTAATCACTGCGTACATACTCCTACGTAAAAGATATAATACATACATGTACGTATCTTCCGATTGCTCAATCGCCTGGGCACTCACATGTATGATTCATTTATTGTTACCGAAAATATTACTCCGGACTTCTAAGCTATCAAATGTTAGAGAAATGCCCGCCCTGCGAATCTGCCATGCTCCTAAACCGGAAGCGCTGATTGGCTTGAACATGAGCTGGACTAGCCCGGATCTTGGGGCAGTCGCGGGGTTCGTCGGGAGTTGGACGCACAGATTACAGATAACAGATTGATTACCTCCCTCGGTAAATCGTCACTTCTATCGATACCTACCTACCGATTTAAAAACTTTGATGACACGCATACTACATTTTCCTCGTATTTTTTAGATAACTGCCATCAATATTTTCTCCCGGTTCCCCGAGATTCACACCTGCTTATAGCTGTTCTGAGCCAGTCTAAGGAGAGAACACGTCCCCACACAATATCCGCCACCGCAGGATCGTTGCCATCAGAAGGTTACAAAGACCCATCTACCACAGTTCAAGTCGAATTACCCTGTCTATCTTTAAACCTCGTAGCATTCCGACTATTCACTTCCGAACGAACGTTCGCGCTTGTAGGTGACAACAAATTTCGTACGACTTCTACGCGAAGCGAGCTGTTCCTCGTCCTTCCTCCGCCCTCGCCGTCCTCGCCGCCTTTATCTTCATATACTCTAGATCGCATACGCACGCACTTCGGGTCTGGTTTGGTTCCAGTGGTTATATCCCCGGGATTACCTTATCGAGTCAAAGCGCTTCCGAAATCGCACCTTTAAACACGCCGTGATCCTCCGAGACTCACAGCGAGGTGCGCTCGAAGTGCTTTAGACGACGCCTCCTATATACACATGAGTCACCTACTCTGGAAATACTACTGGGAAAATGACATCGACAAATTCCGTCGACAGCTGGCTTCTGCCGGCCATACCCATCAACCCTCTAAGAATTCAGGGCCCGGAGTAGGAGTGGGCAGCCCGGTTGCTTTCGGCAGTTCGCCACGCAACGTCACAAAGTCGCGCAAAGTCTCTGGTCCGGCAGCAATCACCGCCAGCTCGAAGAATGCAGGGAACGCGCTGGGAAAGAACGAGGTCAACAGTCGTGACCATGCTGGCCTGACTCTACTGCTCCGAGCTGCCTCGTCCACCTCTCCAACCGCGGTATCGTTTGTCGAAGCCCTCCTCGACCATCCTGCGATCGACATATACATTCAAGATGCTGAGAGCGGCTGGAATGCGTTACATAGGGCTCTGTATAATGGAAACATCTCGGTCGCGCGCTTGCTACTTGGAAAAGAACGCAGAGATCTGACGGAATCACTGGGAAGTTCTGTGAACAGGATCGGTCAGCTGATCAAGACCAAGGATCATGAAGGAAACAGTCCATTCGATGTTTATAATGCCACAATTGCCCTCCGATCCCTCAAGGTTTTCGAGGATAACGCAAACTCGGATAACGAGTCCGACGAGGAGGAGGATTCAGGGCGCGAGGATACTCGGTCAGTCCGGCCATCCTCCACTTTCTTTTTCAACTCTTTATTGACTTCTTCCTAGACAACATAGTAAGAATGCTGGTCTTGGTGAGGAAATCTTCACCTTTGGAAGCAACAACAACCTCTCGCTTGGCGTGGGAGATGAAGATGATCGACAATACCCCGAACGCGTCTACTTGAAGCGTCCTGAACACTTGGTTCATCATTTTTACGATGAGTACCTTGCAAAGCAAAAGCGCCTCTGGGACGCAGAGAGCTCTATGCAACGTGATTTGAATGAGGTTCCTACCCTCATTCAAAATCGCCCATTGATCATCCAGGATGTCGTCCTCTCTAAGCTTCACAGCGCCATTCTGACAACCGATCCAATGTCGAATCTTTACGTGTGTGGCGTAGGGCGCGGCGGTCGTCTCGGTCTCGGTGATGAAAACACCCGCTTCACCTTCGCGCCTGTTCAAGGAGGTCTTTTTGACAGGAAAGTCGTCCAGATTGCTCTCGGGCAGAACCACACCATGGCTGTGACAAGCAACGGTGAACTCTGGACCTGGGGCTCAAATGTGTTTTCACAACTTGGCTTTGCCTTACCGGTTCCCTCAAAGCCCGACGAGGAGCCTATAAGCACCACACCCCGGCAGGTCTTCGGGCCATTGAAGAAAGACATCGTTCTTGGCGTTGCCGCATCTGCGATTCATTCCGTAGCATACACAGGATCATCCCTGTTCTGCTGGGGAAAAAACGTTGGACAACTGGGGTTGATGGACGCGGACTCGAGATCACTTGAAGTCCAGCCTGTTCCCAGGAAAGTTGCTGCGGCACAACTTTCAAGGCACTCGATACTTGCCGTATCAGCAATCGACAGAGCTACAAGCTGTTTGCTCGACAATCACAGCGTGTGCGTTCTCACGAGTTATGGCTACAACTGGGTAAACTTCCCGTTCCAAGATGGCCTCACCAACTCGCCACTTCAACGGTCTATGGGACATTCCGGGCCCTCTCGTATTGATCCTAATGGTAGGAAAATACACCAGATCACATCAGGTGGAGAGACTATTGCTGCAGTGACTGGAAGCGGTGATCTTTTCACAATGACACTAAATCACAAGAGCGACGGTAATCAGCCAGCAGCCTCCACTACGAACCCTGCCAAGATTAAGGACGCTGTCACTCAACCGCAATGTGTCTGGAGCTCACGGAAAGACGGCGTCAAGTCGGTTACCGTTGGAGACAATGGGTCCGTTATGATATCCACTCAGTCTGGAGCTGTATGGCGGCGTGTCAAGCGAATGAAAGTGAAGGATATGAAGACCCCGGGTTCGGCAGACAACAGACGGAAAGACTTCAAATTCCAACGTGTTCCGTATATCACCGATATCGTGGCTGTTAGGAGCTCCACGTTTGGCGCATATGCCGCGATCCGCAAGGATTGCGACGTAACCAGGGAGCAGATTGAAGTCGAGGAACCGACCCTATGGCGCGATATCGCACCATTGCTATCGCTCCGGGGATTCAAAGCTCAGAATCCCAAGGCGCGAGAGAACAAAGACACGTGGAAATTTCAAAATCCGGAGTTATTGAAGGGACGCGTAGACGCCCTGGCCTATGAGGTCCTTACCTGTACTGATCTCGAGGAAGATCTTCGAGCACATCTCACAGATTGGAAGTACAAGCATGGCACTCTTGGCACGGCCATACGTTCAGCTTCTGACCCGGACATTGAGATACCCGTCCACTCCTGGGTTTTGGCAGCTAGGAGTCCTGTTCTTCGGTCCGGTCTACAGCACCTGCGTGAGTCGGGCAGTTTTGACCTTCCAGAAGTCTTGACCATAAGTGAGGAAAATGGCGTCGCTGTTGTCGAACTCAGTGGTAATGTTGACCTTATCACGTTGATAAACGTCGTTGTCTACATGTATCTTGACCGCATCGTACCGGCCTGGGTCTTCACTCGTCAGTCGCCACCGCTAGCCTACCGGTATCGAACGATCCGGACAGAGCTGATGAAAGTGGCGTCGAGGCTGAACATGCCTAAGTTGGAAGCCGCTGTCAGAACACAGAGTTCTCCTCCACGTTCTATGAACCAGGATTTCGCGAAAGCGATTGAGGACCCCCGCTTTTTCGAAGATGGTGATACGCTCTTGGAGTTAGACGGTGTCCAAGTACCCGTCCATAGCGTTATGCTTTGTCAAAGATGCCCCTGGTTTCAGGGTCTTTTCAATGGCCGCTCAGGCGGCATGTGGCTGGAGGCGCGTCGCGCAGCTCTACATGAATCTGACCGCGTCAGCATCGATGTGAAACATATGAATCCCGAATCTTTCCATTACGTCCTTCAGTACTTGTATGCGGATGTCGGGGAGGAGCTGTTCGATACTGTGGTAGCGGAGAGTATCGACGACTTTTCTGAGCTCGTTATGGACGTCATGAGCATCGCAAACGAATTGATGCTGGACCGATTGTCACAGATCTGCCAGAAAATAATCGGTCGATTTGGTACGTTAGACCCTCGCCATTATCGTTTGTTGCTGAAGTGCTTATACGATTAGTATCTACTCGAAATATCTCCACTCTCTTGAACCACATCAGTCCTTGCTCTGTTACTGAGTTTAAGGACAAAGGGCTTGAGTATATCTGCCTCCAAATGGAGTCCATGCTTGAGAACTAGTAAGTGTATTTTCAACCCAACTCCCTATCAAACCCTCTCCATAGGCCGCTGCACATAGTTACACTCTGTCTACCCGTCTGCGCATGCCATCCCATGGAAGACGAGCTGGTTTAGAGTCCTTCGAAAAAAAATAGCTGTCTAGCGGGCAGACACTCCGCATAACATGTAGTGAGCATACTAATTTTTATACTAGTCTTCTGGATGACCTTGACAAGGACTTGCTCACAGAGCTGGATCAAGTGGTGCGACAAAACCAGCTGGCCAGATGTCCATTTGCGCGAAGCGGGCGCGCTGAATTACTTCTCCATGATCGCTACCCAAGGCTAGCGGAAGACATCTATGAAGAGAGGCAGACGCGTGTGAAAGAGATGGCTTATAAGACGCTGCAGAGAGACGAAGAAAAGAAACTTTCGTCGTCTTTCAAGACCCGTTTTGGCAGTCTAGACGACTCTGTTGCCGGCTCGCCCGCGCCTGAGAAGGGTAACCGCAAGTCAAAGACAGCCCGGAATGAGCCATTTAGTCCCGTCCTCCGACCTAAGGAATCACATGGCGATCTTATCTTCGATATGGACGAAGAGGAGTCGTCCATGATTGGTAGTCCTGCCTCCCCGACTCCTATGAGGTCCGGTCACCAGAGTGAATTAGGTATTCGGGCACTGGCGGAGCTCCGGCGGGAATCGAAAGGGAAAGCCATTGAGCTTCCGGATATGGCAATTTCAGGTTCCCCGGCTGCACAACCACTCTCATACGTCACGCCATCTAAGTCCCTGAATGTGCCCCTTGGAAGAAAAGTTTCGGATGACGGAAACCCCTGGGGTCCCTCCACCCTAGCGACCCCCCGATTAGATCTCCGGGAAGTATTGGCGGAGGCAAAGCCTGCCCAATCAGCTCTATCTGCTGGGTTGGCTGCGGAGAAGAAGAATATGACTGCTCGCCAAACGCCGCAAAAGATGTCGCAGAAAGAAAGGAAAAGGTACCTGCAACAACAAGCGGAACTGGTCGCACAACAGGATACCAAGGTTGAACCTCAGCTTTGGGCAAAGGTCGGAGGCAAGAAGGCATCGCCCTGGCAGCAAACAGCGTCGACACCGAAAACGCCGATAAAGGACATGCTTAGTCCGGACGCTGGGTTAAAAGACCAGCCGCCTAACCCAAAACCCCTGGTTGCAATTGAGTCATCCTCTGGCAAATCCATCCCACGCCGTACTGCGTCTCCTGACACGAGATTCCCGGGCCAGAAGATGAATACGACACCAGCGAATCCCGATAAGCCCACTCGCCCTGATTCTCAACCTTTGGTGCCGCACTCGAAGTCGTACATCAAGCGTCCACCGAAGCCGGAGCCGGAAATGGGTCTAGGCTTAGCCGATATCATCGGGCAACAGCAGCGCGAACAACAATCGGTACGAGAGGCGGTAGCCAAGAGAAGCCTACAAGAAATCCAACAAGAACAGGCGTTCCAGGAGTGGTGGGATCAGGAAAGCAGACGCATGCAGGAAGAAGAGGCGAGACGCGTTGCCCGTGAGAAAGGTCGTGGCGAGAAGAAAGAGGGTAGCGGTGGGCGCAGGGGTCGAGCCAGCAAGTCCAAGGGCGGTAACAAGCGAGGTGGAGGCACCGGTAGTAATAATACGGAAGCAAACTCAGCCAACGTCTCGGTCAGCGCGCCGACAGGAGGAAGAGGTCGGGGGCGGGGGAACAGAGGCGGCAAGGCGCAATAGATGGAGCATGCGTGGAGCCCATGGAGTTTGCGCAACGGCCGGGCATATATACGGAGTTCTGGCGGCGGTGTACGGAAGGAAACCCCACGATAGGCTGCTTAGACTAGATTATGCATGCTTGCTCTCTGGATCACGGTTACTTTTTGAGAAAAGTATAGTATATGTATCCTCGCCTATAACGTGCGCAGCATCTTATTTGCTTCTACACAGCGTGTATGTGTATATATGTGTGCAAGCTCTGGCCGTAAAAATGCGGGCCACTCAGGACTACTGAAGTAAGTATATCCCATCGCTCTCAGATCTTTTTCGTCAATTAGCAGAAATATTTCCGACGAAATTCGGACACTACAACATTTCGCTATCTCTAATATAATAATTAAGTATGAACACCTGCTGATATTTTCTTCATTAATTTCCCTTTCACCAGCTGGGTATAGAGGTCGCTCAAGTATTAGGACCAAAGCCTAACAGAAATCTATTGCCCCT
This sequence comes from Monosporascus sp. mg162, assembly GCA_004155945.1. NCBI lineage: Eukaryota > Fungi > Ascomycota > Sordariomycetes > Xylariales > Monosporascus > Monosporascus sp. mg162. The sequence goes on along the minus strand of QJNY01000580.1, from coordinate 12,144 downwards.
GGGTTTCCAATGGGGTCCCACATTTCGGCATGCTGGGTCTGTCAATACATGTTCTATCGGTACAGACAGCGACGTTCATCTTGCGATATCCATCAAACTACGTACACATCTCAGGCGCTTCTTGTACTTGACCTCTCCCTATCTCCCCTTCGAGAACCCATGTCATCAAACCGATCGGCGTTTCCTACTACCTATCCCTCTTCACCCGCGCCCGCCATTACCTACTACCCAGGTCCTGCAGCTGAATGCTAACACCGCTGTCCGCGGTGCCGCCCGAAGTCCGCGACCTCGATGCCGACGCCGCCGCGACGTCCTCGTCCCACTTGACGTTGCGGTTCGAGAGCCGGTGTTCCGCCAGCCGTTTCTCCCGCTGGTCCCGGCGGTAGAGGAAGAACAGCACGACGGCGACGAGCGAGACCGCGGCCACGGCGCCGATCGCTATGCCTGCTACGGCGCCGCCCGGGAGACCGTCACCACTGCCTTCAGTGTCCTCGTTCTCCGTGGGCACCGGGGAGGACGGCGTCGGCGACGGTTCCGGTTCTTCCTCCGTCGCGTTGAAGCACGGGATTCGGTAGTTGAAGTCGCGCGCGCTGACGTAGGTGATGTCGGCGCTGTTATCAGGGGTAAAAGCAAGTCAGCGTCTCGACTCGGGCAGTTCCTACAGACTCTCCACCCTGAGAGGATCTCCGAGAATGCCATCCGACGGTCCCGCTCCCTTGCCCATTTCACGGGTCTGATAGGGGCATGAAATAAGAGCACGGGTCAGTGACTTACCATGCATAGTAGGTTTCATTGACACCGTTGTCGAACTCCGAGGTGTACTGGATCTGCAGCGTCGCGTTGCTCCCCGCCCCTACGTCGGCCGGCGGGTCGGCGATGTTGACGCACTGGTGTCCGGGGTCGAGCTCCGTGATGCGATCCGCCGAGACCAGAACTTCGAAGTCGTCGTTCGATTGGGGGTCTGGCTCATATTAGATGCGTCGGACTTAAAACCTACCTACTAGGAGCTAGGGAGGTGTTTCCACGTACCGTCCTGGTAAGAGATGGCTATCTGGATACCGAACGACTCGTCCTGCTGGACGAGCGCGACCTGGCCGCCGGCTGCGATATCCGGTTAGTAATCCTCCGCTCGTCCCGGACAGTGGACAGGAAGGAAGCCTTACTTAGTGGGAAATCAGTCCGATTCGTCGGCCCCGACGAGGTGCCGCACGGCGCGACGTTGTCGTGGTACGACAGCCACTCTCTGTCCGGAGGCCACATAAAAGCCGCAGGCCCCATGTCCTCGACCTCGTCGTCGCTGCCATGCTGTGCCAAAACGCCCCTGGAGCACAATATTGCAGCGACGACCGCGAGAATTTTCAGAATTCTGAGCATCTTGGCTAACTATGTTTTCTCGCGATGCGGGGAAGTTGATTGTCTGAGATTGGGGTAACACTCGACGAGCGAGGTCCGCTTCCTAAGTACATATTCTTGCATGTCAGCCCAGTGATGGCCGCGGTTATGCAAGGTATCACATGTGGTATAACCCCTCACCTGTCGTGTAAGTCTGCGCCATCGCTGATTGGACCGATGACAGACGTCTATGCCTTATCTTCTTCGATGGACACATCCTGCTGCAGCCGGCAGGTCGCAGTGGAGGGTGGCAGTACAGTAGTAAATGGTCTGACTCTCTCCGATGGCTACATTTGTTCTCTGCCGCCACCCCATTCGAGCCAGCAATTAGTCCATTCCATCTGCCGAAGTTGGTTAGTTGGCGACCAGCGGCCGGTAAGGACTGCGTAATCCGGACTTGGCATTGGGTTGGGAAATGTCGAGGGGCCTGTCAGCCCAGTCCTTTTATCAGATTAGATGATCAGATAAGATCTAGTAGCTGTATCCAATTGGTTACGGCGGATCTGCCGGGATCGGAGCTGCGGTTAATATACCGAGCCCAATGGGCTGTCGTAGGACTAACCGGCCCATCACTCTCGGAAGGGGAAGAATATGATCCTACATGCAATCAATTAGACTCCCGACCATCCAGCCATTACTACTACGTAAAATTTCAAGCCAAGTTCACGGGAATTGGGCACGACATAGCGGCAAGTGGGTACACCTGCGCGTGAGGGGAAAGTTCGCTCAATAACGTAGCAGAATCCACCACACGACCATTGGTGCTCAGACTTCCTGTGGTTATGCCTTGTCTCTGCAACAATGCTGGCATTCCGCCAATTACACAGGGATGCCCAGAACGAAGTGTCCTTGGGTGGATAAGGGGCTTGCAGATCTATCCGGCCAGTACCTTGTATAATGCACCCTAAAGTCTTACATATTACCTACAATGAGCCGATCCCGGGATCTTATAGCATATCAATAGCCTTGAAATAAATCCTATTTTCTACGTCTTCCCCCGCATCATGTTTTCTTCGGTCCATTTTGATAATACTGTCACCTCTCTAGCTCACTGCTTTCATGATGCGGCCGTTTCAGGTGCTCTTCCTCGCCGTCATGAGCGGAGGCGCGGCAGCCAATGTACCAGTTTCGGAACTCGACATCTCCGCGCTCCTAGAGAGTCGTCAAATATTTGAGGAAGCGCGAGTGCCACGCGGACTGCGGCTACTTCATCATCGATTCCAGCCTCCCAGACCAATGCGGTAACTCGACCTGGACGGACCTGCTCGACGACTGCCTCGATTGCGCCCTGGAGTACGACATCTGGAACGACTACAGGGATGGCGTCACACAAGTTGCGGGGGCCTGCGATTTGCCGGCGGTACCCGAGCAGCCGGACGCCGATGAGTCGGTTCCGCCGTCTACGACGCCCACTGTATCTCCAGACGCTACCGGGACGGTCAGCACGGCAGTTTCCGCGACAACTGCGAGCACGAGCTCTCATGTGGATGCTGTAGCGTCGACGACGAGCGGGATACCTTCTCCTTCGGTAAGTGCTGCAGAATGGTTATAGACGATGGGATTTCCTAGCGCATATACAGCCAGCCGACTCTTCAACACCCGAAGGCCGTGGCCTATCAGTGCAGAGCGGAGGATACTGTGCCATTTTCTTCGGCGCAGTGGAGTTATTTTCAACTTGGTGGTGTAGCGACATGGAGGAGAGCAGTTACAACTAATGATTGCAAAACAAGGAGAACGTGCAGGCATGTGCAACTTATGCAACAATATAGAATAGCAAATTTCTAAGTGGAGGGTAGTCTCGCATCTTTCCCGCATCCTTGTTATGGAGGGGTTAGCAACTGCGCTCGCGACCAACGTAGACTCTGATTATCCGGCCCGTTTCGAACCAGGTTGGTCCATCTGGCATCATGCTGTCCGCAGCATTTCTCCCTCCGACTGTCAAGTTCTGCGCATATTACGACATCGACGTCCCTATACGGGAATTAATACCTTTGTTCTAGTTGGACATGTTACCGATAACTTGAAGTTGCGAAGTATTATATAATAGATGTTTTATTTCATAAATATAGTCTAAGCTCGTATTTCAAAATAATCAATATCAGGTTGTAATTATGTCCGAGGTCACCGCCGTCGTCTTGGTTACTTATCAGCAACTTTTCAGGAATAAGTGCCTAGGGCCGCAAGTAACTTAAAGAGAACAACAGTTAATTTCTCGGTCTCCGATCCCCGCGTAAGTCTTCATTCCTTTTCTGCTTCCTATCAAGCTGTCTCCTGTACACTAGAACATGCAACAGATTCGAGGACCTGCGCCATTTCCTTTCATCATCTCAGCGCTTTATCCCACGGTCTTGCAATGAATAACATTGAGACATTACATCCATGCTCTGAGAACCCGCTACGGGAAAATTTCGAGAAGGCAGCTCAATTCCCCATCACACCCTCGTATATCCCTGCCAAATTTGCCAAAGAAGTTGATCGCAAGTTCGTCCGCGTGGCGGACGCGATGGACAATATCACCGAGGCACTTTTTTAGTCTTGCGACACGGATCCCAAGACCTTAACCAATAACCTTAAGCGTCTTATAGATAACTTTGCTGTTGTCAAAGGACAGGTCGATACGCTGATTACGGGCATGCATAAGGGACGGAGTGTTGATGACGAAATCGAATACCATCTCCAAGACTTCCTGGAATCGGACAGCTTCAGGGACGCAGTCCGAAAGACAACGAACGCTGTGGACATACACCACATAGCGAAAATGGTACTTACCGACCTGAAGGATGAGATCTCGGCGTTCGTGAGACAACAGGTCACGACGGCTGTTGCTGACATTAAGACAAAACAACCCGCCCCTTCCGCCGCGCCAGCCTCGTCTCCGTCCGCAAGCTTACCGGCCGCCCCGGCCACGTCTCCAGCCCCATCTTCGGCCCAGGCTTCTCCCGCACCAGCTGGAACCTCTTCGCCCACACCGTCTTCCGCGACTCAAAAGCCAAAGAGAAAGCGAGTAAGTTTTGAAGAGGCACAGTCCGCGGCACGGGGCACCGGGAAGGCCGGAGAGGCCTCTTCTTCTCAAGCTACTTCCTCCGCTTCACAGGAAGGCGCACTACAGCGACTGATTGGTCGAAGACGAGCTAAGAAATGAGCATCATTTGAGACGAGAACGTCTCCAATTTTTTTTTTTTTTTTTTTTTTTTTTTTTTTTGTTGGAGTGGGGGGCAATTGATACGTTCTTTCCGTCATGGAAAAGGGGCGCCTTCTCTGCGCTGCATGTGACGTCTCCAAACAAGGAGAGACGTCTCCAAGACGTCATCATGGATACAAGTAGATAAACAAGACGAGCTGAGCCTCGAGATAGCTTCTAGATATCCAATCAACAGATTGGGATTTGCTCTAACAATTGGTAGCATCCATCACACATGCAGAGCGAAGTGCATTTTCCTCCTTAGACGCACATACACAACTGTAACAGAGAGAAAGCTGTGCCGGAGATGCAGATGGCAATCTCCACTGGTAGCTGCCCTAACTTAGCCAAGGCTCAGCTAACCGGCCTAGCCTTTAGCTGGGTCTGAGAACGCCGTAAGACATGGTCCGTATCAAGGTTACGATTGGTTTCCCCGCTTTTTGTCGATCACTGTGACCCACCTCATTGGGTCCCCTGGTACACAGTCTAAATTAAGTGGATGCTTAGCATACACCCACCTTCATGCACCTACCCCAAAGAGGTCTGCCTTTATCCACCTCGCAGAGGTCTGCTTCCCTTCGTCTACCTCGCAGAGGTCTGCCTTCATCCACCTCGCAGATGTGCCCTGACTTTTCTTCCGTTCGTGCCTGGTGCCACTACGTACTATGGCAATCATCCACCGCTTGATTGACATCAGCGACGGGCTCTACCGTTCCGATGGTCCATTCGACGGCCCGTTCGACTCATTTGGCGACATTTACAACAAAGTCTTGGAGTTCAAAGCTCAGGTTGAGATCCTGAAACGACTATGGGATATCATAGGGTTGCTGCGGCAGCATCCACATCACGCCCTGCCAAACCAGCGAGCCACAAGAATAAAACATTTCATACTTTTCGTCTTTGGAATATCCGCTCCTGGAAGATTCCGCCGCGGTTTCTACGACAAAAATGGTATCAACACCCTCAGCCCACTGCGCGAGTTAAATTACTGTGGTCTTATGCTCCTGGCGCTGGCGTATACCTTCGGAGAACTTGCAAGTTTGGATCCAGAAACCACCAAGTACTTGCTGCCAGTTACGCAAAGGTTTACCAGCTGTCATGAATTTTCTAATCTCCTGCTTCGAGATGACGTGGACAAGGCCGTCCTCGGTCTCGTAAGGGCCAATAAAGAAGGTTTCCTAGATGGGATCATTCGAGGTAGGTCCATTTTGTGATCTTGATAAACGGTGATGCTCACTACACCAGATTACTACACGGCCAGACGAGGCCCCGGGGGTACGTACAAGTCTTTTCGTACCAGGGACGTAGCTAATTAGATAAGAACGGCCTGCGAGAAAGCCCGAGACAGATTCGAGATACGCACCGGCTCCCGGGGAGATCGTCCCAGATACAAGTGCCGCGGCGGCGCAGCTTAAAATGTGTTTACACGCTGAACATGCGCCACACAACTACACACGAGTTGCGCTCATGGATAATAACGTGTGCCTTCCAAGCCCCTCTTGTCCTAAACCAAACTATTACCAGCATCCGTCATTCAAGGTCCCACAACCTTCGTCGTCAAATCTCTCGGATGCGCCGGGCCATCCCTCAGGACCACGAGAGGTGACTATGATGCAGACGCTCCCACGCGAATCGTCAACCGGTCTATCATCAGCTAGTTTGGGGTTCCGGCCATGAGAGCGACCTATCCGCGGCCCTCACACCCTCTCTCCCTCGACGATTTCCTCTTATATATCCCGTCTCTCGATCTTTTCAGCCGTATACCTCATAACTATCATCGGAATCCCACCAGGCGCGCAGAGCACCTCATTTTCATCGAGGCAGAGAATATCACCAACTTCCACGGAGGATTCGATGTGTTCCTCGCTGGAATATGTCAAGACAGCATATCGTTGGTTCGAAGAAGTTGTTACGGCTGGCTCCCGTGATTCTTCGCGAGTCAAGAGGTTATCAATAGACATCCTTGCTCTGATGGTTATTGTCGGAGATGCAGTAATAATAATAGCCACGGATATCTTTTCCGCTGGCGGGAGGACTCCTTTCACATAGATGACCCCTATCTCGCCATCGAAATGAAGAAGATAGCCCTGCCGGCGAGCTTGCTGTGCAATATACTCATACTAATCTTTAATTAATATTCCATAAGGCCGAGGAACGCTCCAACTTGACTTGCCTTGTCTTCATCGCTGTTGTATGTTCTAATAAGCTTTCGGGCTTCTTCTGGACACAGGTCCGGGTTCGCCAGAAACGGCACCGTCAACAAATCGTTCGTCACCACTTGTACATCCTGTTCACGGATCTTGACTCCTGCGGCGAGATTCCGAAAGACCTCTGTTGCCTTAATGATGTACATAATCGGTTGCAATTCTGATTGTCACAGTTAGGCCGATCGGGAGGAAGGGTTGCACAGAGTGTGAGAAGTGTAAATTAACGTGCATGATCAGGGCTCTAGGGAGCGGGTGGCTAGAAAGCCCTATATATAGTTTGGGAGCCCCGGAACAACATTGTTGCGGGGCGCCTAGGTCCCCAGGGGCTTGATGCTTAAGCAAGTTACCCCTATTCTGCGACAATTTGGAAGAATGAAGTCAGGCTTTTGCCTACGTACACGAAGCCACCACCTCGTGGCCTTTGACCTCCCTTGAAGCTTCGTGGTATTCCTGGCGGAAATTCGTCGGCTAATTGTCACAATTGAGTAATTATTTCGGATCATCGCATTGTTCCATGCCATGATGCGCAGCATACGAACAAGGGCTGCGAAATAGGGGCGAAGTCGTGCATGCGAAGTCGGATATATCGCACAAGGGTTCCCGTATTCGTAAAAACCGAGCTCCTTTTTTGTCGCAGGACACCTACCATTGGCAATGCTGGCCGGCCGTGATGTTTTCTGGCCGCTCATAATCCATCCCATTCACCTAGACTTGGCCGCGTCTTACGCGGTAAGGGTTCGCACTCTACTTTCGGCACGGATGGAGTTGCCTGCCCGGCGACTTGCTCCAAACAGAAGTGTATAATGAGAGTGAGCACCTCTACATAGCCCTCTCGCTCTCAAACACCGCCAACTATAATAGCACGTGACCGAGGTATCACATCTGGGCAATCATCACATCGGAAGTCCCTGATAAAGAGTGTGGTGAAACAGACACGCGGTTATAGCTCCTGTGGGACAAGTGATGTCGTTACGAAGATTGTTCCCTTCCCGATTTACAACTTCTTGTTAGCCAACGAGGCAAGAATAAATCCGTGTTATGTCCCATGAATAGGGGAAATGGCTAGCAGTGGCTCTGGGTTACCTTTGCTTCTTGGGAAATCTTAATCTTTCTCGTTTAGCCTCGCTTCCGGGTTGCATGATGCTAGGCAGAGGATTTGGCTGAGGATCCGGCTTCGGCGGAGCAGAATTGTCGGGTATGCTGATTGATCAAGGTGTTTGATTGTGCGGTAACAGTTAAGATTCCAATATGATGCGAGACAGGCTAATAGAATAGTCATCTTCAGCTATTCTAAAGGCGCTGCCCTTAGGGGAGCTCCAGAGGATCTTATATCTTGCCAGCAGTCACTATGGTACACTTGACTTGACGCCTGCATGTTGGCCTATCGTTAGTTTTTAGAGGGCTTAAACATGGGGTAGGTCATCGAGAAGAAACTATTATGCCGGCATCTGACTTAGATTGCAAAAATCTAGTTGCGTTATGGGAACGATGGGTTGCATATACGTTAATCGATCACTCCTGCACTGTCCCATGCGAGCCCAGCGGTAGGAGCCGTAGGGACCTTAGCTTATGGAGTTCTCCGTGGACTAGGACGGGTGGCTACAAACCTTTTTTCTTGGGCCGTCAGATCGGGCAAGGTCGTAACTGGATCATTATGGCTTAGGTTCCAATAGCGATTTCTAAGGACCTTAAGTAAAAATATCCGTTATTAAATGCTTAAGCAGAAGATTAACGTTGTGTGCGTATCAAGGAGGCCATTTGAAGCTAGGTGGAACGGGGGGATTGGGAAGGAACTGCGAGGTGATGCAGAACAATATGGAACACCTTAAACAATGTTGGCTTACATAAGATGTTCGGATCTTGCCGAACCTGTGATGGACCCTGTTTCATGTTGTATGGTCTAGACTCTTATTAAACAATTAGAATATTGGACACTGTGGAGCTTGGGGCGCCAAGACCCACCTAGCAATTACCCCGCCCTGCCCGCTTGGGGGTTAGAGAACGTCGGCCATCTGCGCCAACTTTCGCCCTCGTCACGGTTCCCGCACGATATGCCGGGCGGGCCTTGGCTGGATAGCATCTAAATCAGTCCTGATCCACATGCCCGAGCGCAAAAATGTCAAAACTCCTTGCTAATGCCCTGTTCCCAGCTTACACTGAAAGTAGAAGGGAAAGAACGCTCTTTCGGGCATAGCGCACGATATACTTCCCCGTTTTGGCTGTCCCACCAGGCCAACTACAACAGACCAATCAATTGCCGAGGTGAATCAATCTTAGTACACGACCCCCCAAAAAGGACAAGGAAGCATATCGGACTGGCGTTGATATAGATATCAAAGAGGATGTCGTCGTGCCAGCTCGCTGCGTTTTACGGGTGATGAAAAATTGGGAAAATTCAAGCCGCCTGAAGTTAAAACTGCATGACCAATTCAATGCCTTTTCATAACCGGCCGTAATACGCAGGGAGGTATCCTCGCTCTTGTGAGGTGAATGCGGCAAAGTACTTGGTAGCCTGTCTCCCTTCTATCTGCTCCTGTTTCCATATTTTACTAGCTTTGATGACCTCAAGCAGCAGGCTTCCTAAGATGGGTATTCGATCGAGACCTACCTCGGTGACTTGGTACTGAATATCTTCGGAACCTGTCAATCGTCTTCGGTCACGACCCCTTGTTTCATACCTCGGTCCGGATGTTTCTTTGTTATAACCTCAACTTCCGACCCACCTTCAGGATGTAGTCGGTTCAGTAACTCCAGACCCGTTATGTGACCAAACGCTGAGGGAGATGGTAATACCATGGTTTTATTTCGAGGAATCAATGCTATTAAGCAATCCGTGGTTGGTAATTTGGCGTCTCGCTTTTGTTTCCACCGAGAGCTAGCTTTGATCGAACTGATTATGGGTTCATCAAGGATATCCATCAGATCAATTGCGGTATACAAATATTTGTATTGGATTCGCCTAGAACTTAGTATTCTTGTACCTTCGGTACCGGCTGGAAAAGCGAAGTCAGAAATATGCGGAAACATGGACCGTTGGCGAATCTCTTCTCTCCTGCAAGTGTTTTTACGAGGCCTTTGCATTCGGGGTTAAGATTAACAATGCCATAGCCGTTCTGTTCATGGCATGCAAAAAATCGATCCAGTTTCAAGCCTCCACAAGCTCTGGGTGAAGCTCCAAAGAGGAACGGAAGAAAGACATAACGGTCCCAGCCCACAACTTGCAAATAAATCCGATGGGCGTGGTTTGGACGTGCATTCCCTTGAATCCGCTTTCGAAGACGAGGATTCGCTCCGGGCTTTTGGCGGCGTGTGTCCGTAAATGCTATTTCCAGACGTTCCCGAAGCCCCGATTGCAGGCGAGAATGTATGGCCCTTCGATTATTCAGCTCTCGGTTGATTGTGAGGGTCAACTCAACCAAAGATGCTTGAGACATGGTAAGCGTTTGTTGGAGGATATGAGGGTACGTTGGAAGGATATTGGGACATGTAGGAGGATATGGAAACATAGTTGCAGCAGGGTATGTTGCATGTTGTGCCAAGGAAATCCTGGGCCTATGACGCTGAGAATTCTTGCTGTCCCGGTGCAGCAAACCCATTAGCAGTACTTCCCTACCAGTAACATGAGGTCTCAGAAACATGAAACATCCTGGTGGTGTTCTGCGCTAAACTGTTCATGTGTTACGCGAAGTATGGAGTAGAGCTGCCTGCAGGTTTCGCCTAAAGCGCATGGATGTGCTTAACATGCTGCCGGCCGCTTGTTCAGTGTAAGAAGCAGTCTACCCTGCGCTATCAATCCCAACCTGTGACTCTGCTTCTGCAGGCTTGTATTGGGCATACCCACCATATCGATCATTCTACGGCATATGAATATGGCAGCCTATCACGGACATATCTGCTAAAATCGTCACCAGCCACTACACCCTCTATTTTCGACTCTTTAGGCTTTCAGACCTGCGTGTTCGCATTTAGACCACGGTCTCGAAGCTTTCCACGCCAACCACATGTATGTCTACCCTCGCTCCGTCGTGTTCACCTAGAAACAGCAATCCCGCTTACTCCTCGAATAGACAATACCAGTGCATGAGGTCAATATGTTCAATTTCCCATCAGACAGCACGTACGCTACGTGCCTTGCCGTATCACGACGGCAAAGTTTGCAAGTCCGAGAAGTGCACAAAATTCTGCGCGGAGCGCCCTAATAATTGAGCGGGTCTTGGAAGCAACGTTCTCGGACTGGAACAGGACAACTGTATTGCAAGACGGAACGCCTTAGGCTCTAGGATGGTGGCCGTGTCAGCGTATTTCATGGGATCGAATTGCATTGATTCATGTTTGCGAGCCAGCAATGTAGAAGGCTCTTGTTTCTCCCCAAGTTCTCTGTAGCTCTCCTAAAGGAGTGCATTTCCCTGCAGAGTAACGCCATGGTTTCTATTCATCAGTGGCCAAGAAGCAGGTAAGATGTACTCCAAGATTCAATTCGACCATGAGACTTGCTAATCGGCGTCACATAGGTGGAACTGGCGTCAGTGTGGTATTTTAAAATCGGTATTATCATTCCGGACATGCATGACGGCTACGACTTCGGCGCGTTTCCGGACATTGGCGGCCCTCTCAAGACGACCACTTCCTTCTCCCTAGCGTGGGCAAGGCATGCCGAATTTCCTGCCAGGTCGCTCAATCTCCTGACATAGATGGAATAGGAGAAACAAAGAGACTTGGCAAGGGAGATAAGCACATCCGTCCTTGAATTTCCGACCTGCCTGGTGAATACGGTGGAAGCGAGACATATGGCTCTAAAGGTGGTCCGTTTCCCGTCTGCCATACCGATCTGACGCGTAGCAACATCGTGGTTGAGAAGAACTACGATGTGATTTGCATCATTGACTGGGAGGGCCTCCGCACCCTGCCCTGGGAGTTGGTCGAGTGCCCGCTATTTCTTGACACGTTCCCGCGACCCTTGAGTACGCCTGACAAATACCATTAAAGAGAGAACCCCTGGATCTTTGACACGAGACGGTGCTGGCAGAATAGGAAGGCATACCTGGATATGGTAATATTGCCAGAGCACACTGATCATCGACTATCTGAAAGCCGTGGAGACGCGGGGGTTCCAGAGTTTGGCTTACGCAGTTAGGCTTCTCAACCCAGGCAATCTAGACTTGTATAACCAGATGTTCGCCCAATACCTCCCATGACAAATCGATCCGATATTTCCTACCTTTTTAGGGATACTCAATCCAATATACCCCGCTACTCACTCTATCTCTCGGATTTATTTGGTGATTGACCGCTTTCGGGCCTATACTTCCCACATTTGATAGGGGCTCCTTTAGGGGGTTGGGGGGAGGGGGGGGGGGTTTGTGG